>SNQJ01S0211030.1:0-15939 GCA_010110895.2 Picea sitchensis | reverse complement strand
AGTAATAGACATAAAGCAAACTTAACCAAAAGTGGGTTTCTAAGTGAGATACTTGAGATGAGATCTCACACATTGATTAGAGTTGGCTAAGACTGATCTTAGCCATTGATCTCTAGGTTTGGCCTAAGGATGGATAAAGAGGGTGCATAGGGCAAATGAGGGATTCATTGTTCACTTGATCACTTGAGAGAGTTGGGTGAGGAGAAGAGAAGTGAGAAATGAGGGTTTGAAGGAGCAAGCTAGGGCACACTTGTTCATGGAGGGTGCAAGGAGGCTTGGAGCTTCATTCATGGAGTTGTAGTGTGTTTGCTTGGTGGAGGGCACAACCATGGTATAAGGGTGCAAGCTTGCAGGCACATGTTGGAGAGGAGCAAACTTAGATCTGATTGGCTCATTGTTGAAGGAGCACACCAAGAGCAAAGGGTGTGAAAGGGTTTCCCAATTAGCCAAAGGAAAGGTCAAGGGTGCTTTCATCTTCAAGCTTGGACAAGGAAGGAAGGGTGCACTTCTAGAGGTGCATTCTTCAAGGAACCTGATTGCTAAGCTTGAGAGGAGCTATCAAATTGTACAGGTGCATTTGTATTGTATTCCTTGTTGTTATTATTGCTTGAGGAACTCCATATATATACATCTTATCCAAACTGGTTTTCCCCATGGGGGTTTTTTCTAGGGTCATGTTGACCAAAAACATAATGTGTTCAATATTCATGTATACTTAGTTATTGATCAGCCTTAGGAGTTGTTAAGATCCTAGAGGAATATTGTATGTTTTAAGTTTTATGCATGTGCTAACATCAGTGACGAAAACACTTGCAAGGGCACCTTAAAAGAGCATTCTTATATTGCAACAGTTTAAGTATGTGTTGTAACTAGAGTAGCAATCTTTAGAGTTCTATTATTTCCATTGTTATTGCTATCTTAGTAACACTTGATTATTGTTGGTACGACTACCATTAATAATGCACTTGTTTACAAGATAAATTAATCTCCTAGGGTCATGTTGTCTCAAAAACATAATGTGTTCAATATTCATGTATGCTTAGTTATTGATCAGCCTTAGGAGTTGTTAAGATCCTAGAGGAGCATTGTATGTTTTGTTTTATGCATTTGCTAACATCAATGAAAACACTTTGCAAGGGCACTCCAAAAGAGCATTCTATATTGCAGCAGTTTAAGATGTGTTGTAACTAGAGTAGCAATATTTAGAATTATATTATTTCATTGTTATTGCTAATATAGTAACAATTGATTATTGTTGGTACGAATAACATTAATAATGCACTTGTTTACAAGATAAATTAATTCCCTTTAGGTGATGTTCTTGGTTGACCTTGTTCAGGGTAGGTTATCTTGTAAACTCCATGGAGGTTACTATGGAGATATTCTTGTTTTGTTGCTTTCTTGTTCCTCACAGGTAATAACTCTGATCTATAATGACGGTTGCAGGAAACAACAACAATTTAGATGGTATCTAGTTAAGACATGGAGCAAACTATCCAGACATAGAGTTGTGCACATCCATGTAATGAAGGAGAGAAGGACGAAGTTAGAACCTTATAAATAGAAGGATACTTTTGCAGACACAGAGCATCTCTATAGGAAAATTCTGATTCAGCTGATCACTTTAGTGCACTAGAGTTAGTAAAGCTTAGAAGGGCTTACCCAGAATCATTATAGTAACCAGGAAGAGACCAACATGGTTCCATTACATACTTTTGCAGGATGTAAAGGGGATACAGATATATGGCATTGATGAGCTATATCATGAGAAGTAGCAGATGGATCCACTAGTATGAGGTAGGCGACCCTACCAAGTACCAACTCAGAAGGAACTAGAGTTCAGAGGAGTCAACCTCAGGATCCAGTAAGAAGGAGCAGTTGTTTAGAGACTTTCATTCAAAATGTATTCCTCCTCAGATTCAGATGGGATAGAGAGACGTCTTCCAAGACTGATAGACATGTAACTTGATCGAAGCTTTAGAGGCTTCGAAGAGATATGAGACCTCCTGGGAGTATTCCCTTGTTTCAGTGATAAAGGAGGAAGCCAATCATCTTAATCTTACTGCTATATGTGGATGAGTCATAACCTATGTTGTATATGGATGATTTATTCTTAATTTGAGAAGAAAATCTCATCACCAATGTAAGAAGAGACTTGTTTTAATTTGAGATGAAAGACCTTGGCCTAATGCACAATCTCTTAGGTCTTGAGGTATGACAGAGTCTGCAGGAAGATCTTCCTAACCAAGGGAAGTATGCAAATAAAATTGAAGAGAAGTCGCCCTCGCCATGAGACACTCTCACACGCAAGCTGACAGAGCAATAAGGAGGCTAGTGCCTCACTTAGACACACCTCACGGCTCATTTTGAGAGACAAGTTTCAGAATCGCAGCTTGGAGAGAGAGAGAGAGAGAGAGAGAGAGAGAGAGAGGGCACATCTTTGGGAGAGGATCTTCACATTGAGTTTTCTGGCATTGTATTGGCCATTCATAATAAGGAAGTCTTACTGGTTTTCTTCCCAGAGGGTTTCCCAGGATAAATGTCAGTGGTCTCAGATTGTGTATTTCTCAGCAGATCTTGGTATTATATTTGTTATTGAAATGCAAGAACTATTATAATAATTTGCTTAAACTTGTCCTCAAGCAAGTTTCGAGTCAAGGTGTTTTCACCTAATCCTCAACTCCTCCGTTTGTGCCAACCTAGCTAAGCCAAGGGGGTAGTCCTATAAAACAATCTAAGGCTCTTTTAAACTAAGAAAGCAAAATAACTTTATTTCTAGGAGTTTATTGTTTAAATAAAACAAAACCATTCAACATTTAACATTCATCATCATCACATAAAGTACTTGTCCATAAACACGCATATATCAAATGATACAAGATATGCAAGATTTAATGAATATAAGTTAGACAATTGCATGAATGTAAAGATTGCTCACATAAAGATATACCAATTACCAGTGCCTTAAAATGAGTGGGCAATGTAGTTCGAGGGTTTTATTAAGATAAATTAATGTCGAGTTAATGAGAAAATGTGTCCCCTTTGGAGGCTAGCTCTTTGTTTGAAATCCTATGATATTTATCAAAAAAACCCAAGAGGTCTTAATGAAACTCACTAAAAGTGCCGGATGTCCAAAACGGCTGGGAAACTGTGTCTCAAGAGGGGCCTCCACCTTACTAATAAAAGTCACTTTTAGGTGTTTTCTCGTGCATTGAGCTAACTACTTTAGAGATTTCCCTAATTAGACTACAAAAGAAAAAGTTTATCGACTTAGAAAGAAATAAAATTTGGTAAACTCCGGCTAGGAAGAGAACTTGCAAAAGATACTTAGAAATTGCAAGATCTTTGCAACACTTTGAAAGAGATTTAACTTTGTACCCTTCTTTGTAACTGAAAGAGAAATTGCAAGATATTTAGAAATCGAAAGATTGCAAGACTTATTGCTGAAAGTAAATAAAGAATTCTAAAACATGCATAAACGATTGCAAATTCCTTTAATTAATCATGCATGTGAAATATGAGTGTTATGTGTGTTCAATTTACTTGACTTGTATGTGTGTTTGAGATAAAAGATTTAGACATGCAAAAAAGAAAGCCAACCAAGACACACAAATCGCTTCTTAATGAGGATGGGGAAACCGCACAAAGGGTCTTCAAGCTATTAAAACTATTACACTGAGAACAGAGTTCTATTTGAGCTTAACTTTAGAAGTTTGGATCCTTACGAGTTTTGGATCTTGAAGAAACTACAAGAAAATAAGGAAACTGCTGATGAAGTAGAAAGCCTCTAAAGCTCCCCGAAAGCCTTGATTTCTCCAAACTTGACGGAATCTTCCCTTGCTTATCCATTGTTCTGCGAAAAACAACAAACAAAATACTCAAAAAGATGCCCAAAATCACTTTGAGATTTCGGGCTGCCTTTGGTAACAAATAAAAGCACTTTGATATTGCTAAATAACAGAAATGAAGTTCAATCAGTCATGCACCTTCAAGCCTTTAAATTTAACAGGAAAGAACCTAGCAATAAAGGAGCTTTAACCAGGATCTAGCTTTAGATAGATGAAAGAAATGCCTAGATCTAGATACTTTGCATGCAAAAGAAAGTAAGTTACACTTTTGAAATTGAAACTAGCTTCTCAAGCTTGAATGCAAGAAGTAACCAAATAACTTTGAAGAAATCAGAGAGGGAGAAAGGAAGAAACACTTTTTTCTTTCAAAAATTGAAAAATGTGGGCTATGGGGTCATTTGATGAAGAGTAGAGGGAGCTCTATTCCTTGGGAATCTTGGACAAATGATGGTTGAAGCTACAACCAATCAATACTCCAAGCTTGAAGAACCTGCAAAAAATATACTTCAACCCTGCAAACACCGTTAAGAAGGTCTCTCCTACATAAAACAAAAAACTCAGATATGCATGTTAATTTAACCCTAAAAGAACATTGATGCAATATAAAGTCTTATGAATTATAGAAAAGAAAATGAGATTAATCAAATTAGATTTACCTCACTCTACTGTATGACAACATACTTTCAAAGCCTTTGAAATAGATATACAAAATTGAAGCCAAAGATACATATTACCTCACAATAATAGCATAAGATTCAAGCATCCACACATAACATCAACACCAATGGAACTCCAAAGTCTCTTTATTCAACTTAGAAATGATACAATGATAACAATAGGTCTATCTTCCCAAAGCTCCAACCCAATGAGAGGTACTTTCGCTATATAGCAGGTGCATTTAACTCCAAAGAGGGGATGCTTAGGGTTGAGGAAAATGCATGAGTGGGAAGAGAAGATGCGGGGCTTAAGGGGAGTGGCCATGAGTGAAGGGAAGAGGTGCAGAGGAGAGGTAGTGGAGTAAGGGGATGGGTGAGAGGTTGAGTGAAGTGGAGAGAGGAGGAGGTGGAGGAAGGGAGAGTTAGGAGATGTGTGAGGACTTTAGGATGTGCACCCCTCCTTAGGAATGCACCATCTCATTAAGTGGGGTCGAGTCCCCACTTTGGGATCTCCTCCCCGCATTTAACCCCTAGAGAAGTTGCCTCCACCTTTACTTAACTCGCCTAGACCTCCAGTCAACTGGGGACATGAGAAAAAAATGTTTCTGATAGCCTCTGCCTCCTAAAAAATAGGAAATGAATTAAATTAATTCTTTCCAATTTCAGAGTAAATTTCATTTTATGATAATAATCATTTCTTTTTTGCTTCGAAGAAGGTAACAGGGCATGATACTTTGACTAGAAAATCCACCATAAATATGGCATCCGATAATGTTTGATGCCATATTTTTTCAATTTATTGACTTAGAATTAAAAAATTCCATTTTGGCGGGAATTTAATTAATTCACTGAAACATTAAAAAACCTATCAAACCTAGCCACAATTTCCAAATGATTCAATAAATATGTTCTAGTATGAGCTCATATACATTTAGACACTAGAAATTGGTTATACCATGCCAATTCTAACCTCCAGCACATACTCCAGCTTTGGGGTCAGTCTCTTGAGTGAAAAGAACTTGGAAATTATTAATCGTCCACTAAGGTAGGGAAAAAATAATTAACAAGGAAAACACCTAGAATACATGCTCACTTCCAGGTCTTAAAAAATAATACCGCTACAATATCTCATACCCGGGTCATTTATTACAATGGTGGAAATTCGGAAAAGGTGGTCTTTTGAAAGACCTGATGAACCTGTGAACTCACATATGAGAATTTGATTCCTCATTCTTTCGTAAAGCCTATGAAATCCAACTGCAAAACTAGTGAATAAATACCTTTCCAATTTTTATAACCCTGACTTCTTCTGTCCCAATATTTATTTTAATGCAAATGCTTAGGCTTTGACATTTTTTCTTTTTATGCATTTCATGCTTGTCAAAGATCTTTTCCAAAGCAACTATTCCTCTAGGAACTGATTTTTGTGGATTTTCTTGAACCCAGATATCGTTTTCCTTCTTCCTTATAGCCGACAAGGAAAACCAAAAAATTCCCCGAACATTATGGATGTATCTTAAAGATTTTCCTACACCGAAAACTTAAGGATCAATATTATCCGGAACCTAAGGCCTGTAAAATTATCAGCTTTCCTTTACCGCTCAACAAATCTTTTGAAGGTTTATGGTCAGTTGGGCAAGGTAAAATCGCTTTGGATTTTTCTTGACTTTTTGTAAAAGTCGCGAATTTTACCTTGAGCCGACTTTTACTCTCGAAAAAATCTCGATTTTTTGTATTTTCAAAAAGTCTGACTTTTACTAAAAATCGTCGACTTTTACCAAAAATTCGTCGAACGCAGGGAACCCACAAGCATAAGGGCACATTTTTTTTTGTTGGTCATTTGTGTTTTTTTGTCAGGGAGAAGGAAGGAGAAGAGTTTGTGGTCTTCCTCAATCACCATGGAGACAACTTAACAACCATCGCCATCACCACCATCAAGGATTGTTATGTGGATCAAGGGTTCAATTTCATTTGTCAATCGGTGTTGAATCTTCCATCCATAGGTATGTATCTAAATCCTTCCAGACCATCTAGATTCTAAATCCCTCCATTCATAGGAGGAGAGGCCTGAAGACATCATGGAGGGTGATGTGCAACATCAGCACAACCTTCTACAATTATTAATACATGTTCTACTCCTCGCATCAATAATCAATGGTCATCCACCATCGTATTATAGGCCTTTCATCGTCAAAAGGTGTCTTCACAAACAACCCTTATCTTTTTCTCTAGTGGGAGAGTACAGGCCAACATGATATTAGATGGGGCCTAGTCGCTAGCTTTGTTTCATTTTGGTTATCAGATATCGACATCTGTTGCATCATCATGATGAAGAATCATGAGATACATTTTATAATTATATATGTGATGTCATTTTGTATCGGAGAGGCCCTTCAACATTCAATATTGACTTTGATGTATAATTTTTTATTTGGCATCCACTATTGACTACATATATATCAATGATTTCTCCATATTATGTGCCAATGTTTATCCGATGTTGTTGTTGCTTTTATATGTTTAAAATTTTGAAAAAATGAATATATTTTGTATTTTTAATGTTTGTCGTGGAGCCATTTTTTTTGTCGAAAAAGATTTTTTCCTAATTACTTTTTGGTCGAGCAAGTCGACTTTTCAACATCAAGAAGCCGACACTCAAATTGTTCGCTAAGTTGTTATGTTCTCTAGGAATTGAAATGAGGTCTATAGTATCAAATAATTCCATAGTATCCGAGATAGCATTTCTACATCTTTTCAATCTCTTACTCTTAAATGCATACTTATTTTTGACTTGAAAGATTACCAAGTCGGAGTCACCTTTGATATTAAGAATTTTGATCCCCATATCCTTAGCAATTTTCAAACTAAAAGTGTCAGATCAACAACATCATATTGCATCAAACGCTAACTGATTGCATCAAACAACTACGTCTCTTTAATTGACCTTTGAATGTGCATCTATCAAAGTTCATTTTCCAAGCTCTATCAATGGGTTTACTTTTAAATTTTCTTCTAATGTGGCTAGAAATTTGAAATACATTGAAATACTACTCATGTCACCATAATGGCAAATGAATTCATTCATAGGTTCTTTAGGATCCTTAGTATGATAGCGTTTTTTTGTTTCTCTAAAGAGTCTGAAAGATTTAGTTGATGGAGGAGGTAAAGGGATAGATCCATATTAAGACAACCTCCCATGAGGTCTCCCCACTTTCTAGAAAGAAGCATTCCCCAAGTATCAAGAACATCAATTACAAGCACATCCAATTTAAAGGCAACATTTGGGTGGAAGGCCAATTTGACTGGCAAACCTATGATGATTCCATGGGTTTCAATCTCCCTAGAGTCCATAGCCCACATATTGTGATAAGGCCTTATAACCTTAAGACCTAATCTTTGCATGATCGCTTTGGTAATAATATTTGACGAGGCACTGTGAATCATACATGCAATTATGCAACCATTAGTATCATTTATTCTCAAGGAAACAAAAGAAAAGAAAGATGCTCTCTTTGGTTTCTGATTCCTCCTCGCTAGTCAACATACCCGTGGATCTTCTGTGGTGCTCAGATCTTTTTCTTTATTTTGACAATACTCATCATTGGGAACATTTTCATTGCTTGAAAAGTTTTCCTTGTGTGAAGGAATCTGAGGGAGATCTCAATGGGTACCAATACTTTCTAGCATTTGAAACTAAATCCACCTAACCAATACTTTAGATCGTAAGAATCGAGGAGTAATTACTTTGGGGAAAGTTTGGAGACTTGTTTCACCCATCCTCCCCTTCCTCTTGTAGACTGTCCCTTTTTGCCTTGCCATTTCCAAAATCTATTCATTTGTGGGCTTGTTTCCATACAACTTTGTAACATTATCATACTCTAACTACTTCCTCTTGGCTTCCTCACTTCTTTCTTTCATTTGGACCCAATGATCCATTGATAGGGTGTGAGGTTTTCCCACATTATTTATATGATCAGAGTTTCTTGAGTATCCCACAAAATTATTCATTTTTGCAAGCCTTGCTTCATTTACTGCAAAATATTGGACAGTGGACTCTTCATGAAAGTCTTCACAAACTATGAAGGTGGTAATTTCATTTACCACATTAGTTGATTCTAACTGATTAGGTGGCCTGGTCTTGAGGGAACCTTTACCACTTTTCATTGTTGTGCCTAGGTCGAATCAAGATTTTGAGCCCTCTCCATAGCTATCAACTGCTTTTGCATGGGTACTGGTTGAGCTGTGATGGTTGGCTTCCATCTTTTTACCATTTTAGTTAGTGGTTTTAAATGATCATATGACTGATCTTTATTATCAAAGGTTGCCGCTTTATCTTTAGACTTTGAACGCCTAGAAGAACCAATTCTTGTAAAACTCGAATATTTGACTTTCTTGAGGCTTGCATATTTTTATCAATTTTTATGGCCACTTATTGGGAAACTTTAGGGTTTGTAGGCTCTTTATCTCTAAGTTGATATCTAATCTCACCATTGAAGGCCTCAACATAATATATAAAAATGGAAGCATCTAGAGGCTTATAATTTGTATGGAGACTAGAGACCAACTCATTGAACTTTTTATTGAACTCCATTGTTTATTTTCATTTTCTTTATATCAGGGAGGTAGCTAACAAGTGTTCATGCTCTTTTTGTCACCCCATCTTTCCATGAACCAATCTATCAAATCTTTGATTGTTGAATTTTGTTGTCATCTAGGCCGGAGAACCAATCAAAGGCATCTTCTTCTAGGGACAAGGCAAAGGGTTTCATTTTATTGTCTTGGTGGTTGTGAGCTGCACTACTACACCACTTATTAATGCACAAGGAAAACAATTTAATATGAGATTTAGCAGTAACAACATTATTTCCTTGGAAAGAGGGTAATTTTTCTATTACATTTTTAGGTAAAGAATGAGGGTAACCATTTATTGTAGAAAAATCTAACTAACTAAAATAATCATCCATTTTTCTTTCAAAATTAAATAAAAAATCAAATGTATTAGTACGACTCATATGTTAATTGATCATGATTCTTGGGAAGCAAGTTTACACTCCTCCCATAAACCTTTTCAGGTTTAGGGATGAAATTGACCAAGCCTTGTGAGTTTCTTTCTTGTAGAATACTTAGTCAAATAAGAAATTAGTGGAGTCTCCTGTGATGATTGAGTCTACTAAAGATAAAACAAAAGCATCAAAACCAAGTAAAACCAAGAAAGAAAAAGTTGTACTCCGGGAATATAAAGATTTATCAACAACAACGGGCACCAAAATGTTATTTTGGTACACACCTGGGAGACGTGGAATAACTCTTCAATCCACTTGGTGTGTCCCTTGGGGGCAAGTCTCAAGTCACGGTGTCAGATTCGACTGGATTCTCCGTTTGTGCCAACTCTTATTGAAGCCAAGGGGGGGTAGTCCGTAACAAAATATACTAAGGCTTTAAACTAGTCTAAGTACAAAAAAGGTAAATCTAGGAGTTTATCAGTGCAAAGAAAGACAACAAAGTAACAAATCTATTAATTAGCAACATAACCATTCATACATTCATTAAAGCTAAAACATCTATGATGAGATTATTCACAAAAGAAATATTTTGCAATACCTATGTATTTAAAGGATACTGGTGATTGTAAGTGAAATAACCATGAGCATTGAGAAATACTTCAAATGAAGTAAAAGAGTTGCTTTGCAAAAATGAAAATTTTGAAGCAAATGGCTTCTTAGAAATGTGAAAATATGAGACCAGTGCCAAATAATGAAAATTGTTGCTTTTAGCTGTTGTGATGTACCCTGTGGGTATTGTCTTTGAGAATTTTAAAGTTCACTTAATGTGAATTTATTTTATGAAATTGCTTTAAATGCTTGAAATAAACTAAGCTAATGTGTGGCCTCTCCAGAGGCTATCTCTTTAGTTGGAAATGAGATCTTGGCGAAACCCCAAAGTCTTCACTAACAAGTTCAATGAAGGTGCCTGAGGTCCACCTGTGGGAGAACCTAGATCTCAAAGCTCCCGTCTGACTTCACACACTTCCTCCATGCAATTTCCTTAACATTGAGATAACACCTTTTAAGTTTGTCCTGTTAAACTACTCAAGATCACCAACCCCTGCCTGGAGTAGAGTTCCTAGACTGAGCTAGATCCTAGGTTTAGAGCATATTAACGGGAGTCGAGGGGAAGGTTTATTTTAAACAATACATAAAATTGCCTGAAATAAATTGCAGAAAATGAAATTTTGTGCTAATTACTAAATCCACACCGATTAGCCTCTTGCAGAGGAGTTGAGGGATTGGTTTATTTTCCAACTTGAAATTGCATATAAATATTTTTAATTGATTACTAGCCACATCAACTAACCCTTTTAAGAGGAGTTGAGTGGGTATGTTTATTTTCCAAAATTGAAATGCAAAACTGAAATTGAAAGATTGCAGCAAAACGAAACTAATCTAACAATTGAGGTTACTTCCCAAAAGAAACTAAGCTATGTGTTGTGATTAGGATAGATTGATTGATTTGCCTTTAGTTTTATCTTTAGATAAAAGGGAGTAGAAAGTATGCAAAAGAAAACAACCAACACCACCACACCAATCAAATTGGGAGAAGAACCGCAACGAGGCCCGCTTATTGTTTTCGACACAACAAGAACCTTGTTCTTTCTTCTTGGGAGATTTTGGATCCCACAGATTGATCAAGAAAAAAAAAGATTTACAAAGTTTTTTATTGGTCTCTGTCTTCAGTTGTTCTCTTGGGTTCAAATTTCTTCAATTTAGCCCAAAATTTGCCATAGTATCCCCTTGTTTTATCACGGACCTGCTACAAACCAATAAACAAATTTATTAGAATCTACTAGAAATCACTTTAAGAAAGTGGTTTGATAAAGTAAAACCTAAGCTCAAATTTTCTAAAATTTTTTAAATGCAAAAAAGGAACTTTTATGGGTTTGACAACTTAAGGAAACTAAAGGAGGCTCTTTTAGTTGTTTCTGTTTTCTTTCCCAAAACAGCAAAACTACTTTCATCATTTGATCTAGTTTATTAAATCACTTCTATTTTACCTAAAGAAAACTAAATGAAAAGTATGCAAAAATGAATTTTTATTTTAGATCTAGCTTTGGCTATGGAATGAGACTATCGCCTAGATCTAAATCATTATGCATGCATGAGATTTTAAATATTTTTACTTTGAAAATGAAATCTATTTGCATGCATAACAATAAGTAACTAAAGGAGAATTTGAATTTTAATGAAATGGAGGAGAAAAGAGGAAAGTTTTTTTCCAAATCTGTGAAACTTGGGATGTGGGGTCCCTTGGTGAATGAAAGAGGGAGTTCTTGCTCCTTAGTTCTCTGGAAAAACGATGGATGAGATCCAATCAACCGTTCCTCCAAGCTAGACAATCGAATGATATGCTCAACCCTGCAAACACCTTGTTAAAAGAAGGTATTCCCTACAAAACAAGACTCAATCAAGAATGTTAGCTCATATGAAAAACATACATGATTAAAACCTTATAATGCATGAAACAATAAAATCTAAAAAGCAAGCAAACAAGTTAGATTTTACCCAAGAGTGTGATAGCACAATTTAAATGGCTTTCAAGAAAGTAGATATGCAAAATTAAGACTAATGCATGCTGCCTCATACACCATTTGAGCATTCAAAACTTCCACACCATGAGAACAACCATCAATGGACCTCCAAGTCTTTTATTCAAAAAATTGAGAAAATGATTACAATATGGCTTTGCAAAC
This sequence comes from Picea sitchensis, assembly GCA_010110895.2. Classification (NCBI taxonomy): domain Eukaryota; kingdom Viridiplantae; phylum Streptophyta; class Pinopsida; order Pinales; family Pinaceae; genus Picea; species Picea sitchensis. The sequence continues at coordinate 3,688 of SNQJ01S0211030.1, read as the reverse complement.
AGCCTTTCCTTGCACAAACTCCAACTAACCAATAGGAGGGGGGTTGATCTTGTTAAATAGCAAATGGGGTGAATACTACAGTAGGGAGCATGAGCTAAGTGAAGTGTGCATGGCCCAAGTGAGGATGAGTGGTGGAGTAAGTGGACACGTCTCTACTTGAGGGCGAGTTCTCTTTACTCCAAAAGACATGTGAGGAAAAGGGAAGGCGCCATATTTGAGAGGTAGGTGAGGAGGGACGATTATCCCTCTTGGGATTGATGCCTCCTCCTAAATCTGCCAAGCAATAAATGGAGGCTGAGGCATAGGGATTATCTCCCTTAGCCACATCACCAACTAACTCACTTTAACTTAAGAGAGAAATCGCCTCTGTCTTGGACTCAGATTTAAGGAAAACATGTCCCTACATGTTTCCTTAATTTTTGCCCTCGCTGATTTTTATTGATTTTTTATGTATTTTTTCTCCTTTTATGAGAGAAATTGATTTTGAGTGATAAAAATCACTTTTTTTGACTCAACAAAGAGGGGATAAGGGTTTAGGGTGCTCTGGCTTAGAAAACGAGAACAAACATGGCATATGACAACATTTGATGCCACTTTTATGACTTTTTGACTTTTACAATTAAAATAACATGTTTATGGAGATTAGATCTCAACCCACTTGAGATCAATGGCTAGATTTATTTAATTCCCTAATGCTGATAATTTTAGCATTTCATCAAATTAAACTCAGTTTAATTAGGCTACCACTTTACTTTAATAATTCCTTTAATTAAAGTAAATGACTGAAGTTGAAGGCTTTGGACGTCTTCCACACGTCTATTACTCCTAGACCCAAAGTTGAAGTAGTTGTCCGATGCTACACACATCAACAGCCTGGTAGTGGGGTGAGTTGGTCCACCAAAAAGACTTACTAGAGAGCAGTACCATAATGATCAACATGAGGACATAGAAATATGAGTGTCCGACACAGCAAATGACCAGAAAGCCAAAAATATAGATGGCGCTGGAAATGCACTCAAAAGAGAAATGAGTGAAATTGCTTTCCTGAAGTTTGTAAAGCTAGGTACATGGGGGTGCATTGAGCTTCTTGTTGATTGGGCAATATGATTACAAGCAATGGAAACATATTTTAGAATTTAGGAACCACTTATTTTAGAAACTAGTTGATTGAAATGCTGTAGCATTTAGGAAGCACTTATTTGATCACTTTTATCTTGGTTAATGTAGATATGGAAGAATGCACTTGCTGATATAGGTTTACAACCAAGCAGGACGTTTGTTTTGATGTTTACATCCATGCCTTCGTTTTGATGTTTATCATTTATTTATTCTCTGTTACTTAAGCTTGTACTACCTGTGTGCAGGAAACAAGCTTTCTTCATAGCACATTAATTGATGTGCTTGAAGAGGTACAATCATGTCGGTCAAGATTGTTGAATCTCTCATTTACTCACTTTGATTGTATCAGTGGTAAGTTTGTTGTTTGTGTACAGAATGGTTATCTTGCAGTGATGTATACTGGTTTTCAAACATTTTATAACATTTGATGTTTGGCATTTGAATTTGCAGGTTGTGGACTACAGTTACAGTTGAAATTCATTAATGACAGGATGGGACTGGAAGCAAGAGTTGTGCTTGATATGAGCAATCTTTTGCGGTGAGTCGTTGTTTTTCTTTTGAGGATCGGTTTCATATGTTTTGTCCCTCCGACAACCCAAAAGTTTGTTGGTGGTTGAGGAAGTAGATAAAGAAATACGGGCACTACAGCCAGGATATCCAAGGATAAAGAACCTCTGTGATCGTGTCTCCAGGCTTATTGAAAGGAATGGATAAACTGATACAAATACATGGTATATGTTTGTTAACAATACAAATGAAAGAGCTGGAATTTTTTAGTTGTTTTGGTTGGGTTAAGTCAAGTCTTTTTGGCTAGAGATGTAAGTTTGTTGTTGCAAGTCTGGCAGCCTCCTGCTGCTACAAGTAAATGTTTCATGCTCACTAAAGGTGGTGTATTATTGTTGCCTATGTAATGCACCACGAATCTTATGTGTTTAAATTTACAAAGGGTGGTGTATTGAATTGTTGTTCTAGCAGATGGATAATGGCTGTGTTTTCTTGTTTGTTGAATCCTTTGCGTTGTTAGGCATGGAAAACACAAGTTTTCTTTCTCCAATTTGCAGTTGGTGGCTTATATACACAATATTGTGGAGGTTTGCTGTTGAATTTGAGTTGATTTTGTTATGAATTCATTGTATTGCTTCTTTAGCATCTTTTAGTGCCCCTTATTTACAGTCTTATCTTGGAATATGTAGGGATTCTTACTATGGCAAGGAGTTGCATTGTGAAAAATACAATGCTGAGCTGTATAAGTTTTTCCTATCAGAAGAAGGCAGATAACCTACATTTCATTTGATTTTGGCTTTGTTTGCCACATAATTTTTAGTTGGTCATGGGGGAGTGAATGACGGTATTGCCTCCTATTTTTGGATTTGATTTTTTTCACTGACAGATCTATTTTCTCTGCAGATATAATATTAATGCATTTGGAAAACATTTATGCCTCTATGCCATTCAAAGAATGAGAACTCTAGGAAAGTCTAGTTGTTAATCTTAGATGTTATGAATTGTAGTTGAGGGCTTTTAGATGGTAGAAACTAGTGATGACATACTAGGAGAGATTAGCAAGCCTTGAAAGGTTTATAATTGTGAGCATGGTTTTTCTCTGGAGGGTTGAGGCCGATCAGTATCCACGTAGAGCATGATGGGTGATGGTTGTGGATAGATTCTATGAAACACCATCGCATGTTGATTACACCCTCCAACCTAGTTTTTCTCATGACCTGTATCTCCCTCTTTCTTTCTTGCCAATAAACTTCTGCAGTGGCAAGATTCAAGATGTCTTTCTGGAGAGAGATATAAGTATTTATGAAAATTATGTCAATATTGATTTCTCTCATTTGTTTGGTTTTAGATTCTCTTCCCCTTTCAAATGCATTTCATCTTCCTTGATATATAACAAAGATTCTACAAATTTTCCATGGTGCAATTCTCTCTCCAAATGCATAGTTGTTTAAGTTGAAGGTATCCGTTGGACCATTTACTTTGCATTATAGGCATCATTGCTATTTGGAATATGATCTTGAGGATGAATCATTTGGTGGGAGAAAATGGTGCATGGAAATAATGATCAGACTTGAGGTATTGGTGAGAGTTTGTGGCCAATCATATATTTTAATGATCATGTCTTCTGTATAAGGTTACATGTGGATGCATGGAATTGGTTAAGAGAGTTCAATCATAGGTCTTTATGTAAAAAATTAGTTTTGATGAAGACATTTCTAGTAAAAAAGTGACGGAATTGAAATTCTCTTTAGAGAGGAAGTTATTAGTGTTTTTAAGGTTTCCACGTGGCTTGGTCAAGCTCTAGCTACTTTTAGCACAACTCTAATAACAATGGTGCTTGGGAAGGTTTACAAATTTGTTTTGAATGCTTTCCATGACTTAATGATCCTACTCTTGTTAGTCCCTTTGAAGCCCTTGCTAAATTTTTTATGTTGAATACAAGGATGCTTGTCAAGGAGATGATGTTCATACCTTAGTAGGAACTTTATTGGTCATATCTTATCAAAGGATATGTTTTGGGATTTGATTCTTAAGGCATTGGTGTTGTATAGTTGGTATGTTGCTA
>SNQJ01S0211029.1:0-12243 GCA_010110895.2 Picea sitchensis | reverse complement strand
TTTGGGTTATCTCCATAAAAGATAAAAACTATCTCTAAAATCCATATACTTTGGACATGCCTCTAAGTCTTACAAACACCGGATTGATAATAAATGCACTCTAATTTACTTAGGTAGATCTAGAGCTCAACAGAGTCTCCCCCTAACATCAGGCGAGAACCTCTGAGACCAATGGTGCACACATAGTGTATACCACAAATAAATTCCTAGACAGTGTGATAATTCTCGTGATAGGAAAGACTATGAATAGGGGATTAAACGATTCATTTAGGTCCTCTAACAACACTTAGAACATGCAAGGTATAACCCTCATGGATTTCCCAATCAACCGAAGAATGCTGAGATAAAAAAGAGCCGAGAAATAGCAATCGACCACAAGCAAGCCCTTTGGCATAACAACCATCATAACCTATTGTGCAAACATCAATATCATGAATGAACCCATACCCAAGTGAACGATACGCAGTGACACAAAGTGTTTCAAACCCAACAAGCCCCATAACAACAAACAACCGGGTATGGTGGTAAGAAAGTGTGGAGACAACTAGCAAATCTAGACCGAATGGAAACCCTTCAATCAAGACCAATAAATAAAACAGAGAGCCTTTATGGCTTCTAAACTTAGAATGATCAATGAAACTATAACTTCAAACATTATTGCAATGAAACCACACCAACCATTCATTCCATAAAATTATCACAAATTTACACAGTTGCCAGACTTTAAGAAATCACAAACCCATACATCACCGAGCCAATTTCTATTTCCTAACTAGAGCAGGTTCATGGATGGTGTAAACACATACCTGCAACCATGAAAAACCTTAAAACACGAGCTTTGATGAGAAGTTCTTCCTCTGCTTGAAAATTAGAGCTTAACCACAATGAACACAATTGAACAATAGCTGGGGTGATGGCCAGTGGAAGGGGTATGGAGTGACGTGCAGTAAATGTATGTCACCTCCATCCTCCAGTCATTCAATTCCTTAGTACACGCCAACCCACTAATTCATTACTTCATTCAATTAAACCATGCATCGAAACCAACATCCACTAATTTCCAAGAGCACCACCCTATGTCACATTAACCACTACCAACCATACTATACCGCATATCACATGTATTTCCATATAACTCAATAAATCATATAGCGAGTAACCCATTAGTTAGGACTAACAAAAATCCACATAAAATTCAAAATGCATAGTGTAGCATATTAGTATAGTCTAGTCCCTTCTTTTTGCACTTTGTTATATTTCTTTATCTCTTTTCAACTGCTCTTATATATTATTACTAACATTTTTCTTATGCAGGTTTCATAGTAATGAATCGAACAACATATAGAAAGGGTAACAATGGATAACATAGGCCATCGTAACATGAAATTTAGAGCCTAGAGCAACAAAAACACACATAACATGCCTTATCCATCATTCATTTGTTGCAACTAGAACTGACACATAATAGACCTTATCCACCACCAATAAAACCAAGATTTCATCAATCACGTAGAACTCCGTAGCAGTGTCGAACAACGACATAAGATGAAATAAGAACCAGATCTGATCTCCCAATGTACAAGGGGGTCCCACTTACTAGTATTATATATCTTGGTACCTTATAGTAATAGGCTTTACCAATACCTTTCAGGAAAAAATCCTCGTTGCGATTTTAATCATCAACAAACTAGCAAATCCATAAGGAAATTTGTTTTCAACAGATTGAGAACTCAAAACTCATGGTTTTAGAGACCAAGAACAAGAGGTCAAGAAGATATAACCAATAAGATTATGCAATAGGGGAAATGAGTGGATTTAATGGAAAAATGACCGGGAATTCGAGAATAACTCATGAAAAGTGTTAAGTATGAGGGGTTTTACCACTGTGTGCATAATCACTCAACTGGGATCTGTTCTTAACTTCAAGGAGAAAATTTATGGACGTGCTCTCTTAAATTCTCAAATGGATGAAAAAAAGGAAAGCAGAAGCAGGAGATAAACCCATTTTTTTTTTCTAGACAATAGTGGAAGCATATAACAAATTCAAGGGTGCTTTCAGGGGAAACATCATAACAGTTGTGTAAGCTTGATTTTTATTGACTAACAATGCTTTGTAGGAGTGTCACTATGGTAGAACTGATCCGATATCTTATTTTTGACCAAATCAACTAAAAGATGGTAAGCAACAAAATCATAACATAAATAAAATTGCAAAAATTAAAACAACAACAATAAAATGACATAAATGAAAAGCAGGAAGAAATGTTTTAAAATAGAAAGAATAAATCAAATTATTTAAAGAAGAAAAGAAAATAGTGCAAAATTGAAAGCAGATCTAGGTTACTAGTATACATGAATTACAACATCATTAAAACTTTTCATGTTGGCCCAACGTAATGTTTCAAGTGAGGACTGTTAGTGCTGAAGGAAAAAAATTGCTCCTGTAAATCCTTTAGAATGTAAGAGTTAGTATCTAGGACAAAATCAATTTTGAAAGGACCCAAAAATAACACTTGGAACTCTGAGGTAATTATCAACCCTTTAACACATACAATTAGATCATCAAGATAGATATGGATATAGACCGATTCATCAAGAGTTGTGTGTATAGGTATTTTAAAAGTGGTACTTGCATCAAGTAAGCCAGAAAGAAGGAATTTATAAGTCATGGTACCCCAATTAGTGATAAGAGTGGTTTTGTGTGCATCTTCCCCTTTTCCCTTGATTTTACTGTAACCCAAAAAATTGTCAAGTAAGGGCCTCATCTGTGACCTTACAACCTGATGCAGAATCATTTCCATATTGAAAGGAGGAAAAGGGTTTCTCATAATAGCCAGGCTGAAAGTGCAAAAATTAATGCAGGTTCTAATATGATCAGTAGCCTTCGGAACAAGTTCCCAATCGGAAAACCATTCAAGGTACTTGACCGGAAAAATGATCGCAATCTTTAAGAAATTTTCCAACCCCTTTCGAAAAGTTTCTTTAAATGTAGAGTTAATAGGTCTTGGTTTTTGCCTAATTGGTTTCATGCCTTCCTTGATGAGGATCGCATGTTGTATAAGACCAGGATCAAAAGCATGAAGATCCTCAAAAGACCAAGAAAAAACATCTTGAAATCCACCAAGCATCTTGGCAAACTTCATTTATTCTTTATCAGAACATTGGGCACTTATTTTAAGATTCCTTGAAGATTCGAGTGCCCCAATGTTCAAGGAGATGGTTTCACCCACCTTCCTTCTTGACTCCTCTTCTTTCTGTTTCTCCTTGTTGCCTACATTACTTGATGAAAATGAACTCTCTAGAGGATTCAAGCCTTTAGGAATCTTGTTATCTTCTATGAATATAATTTCCTTAGGCTTAAAAGGTTCATTTGAAATGAAAGAAAAAATGCTCTCATCGTTAGGCAAGANGTTGCCTACATTACTTGATGAAAATGAACTCTCTAGAGGATTCAAGCCTTTAGGAATCTTGTTATCTTCTATGAATATAATTTCCTTAGGCTTAAAAGGTTCATTTGAAATGAAAGAAAAAATGCTCTCATCGTTAGGCAAGACCTTCCAAGATTCTATATTGTCCGGGATATGTGGACGATACATAGATTGAAAGGTACAATCAGGTCTATGTGGCAGAATTTATTGATTAGGAGAGGCTGCAAAAATAGATAAATGATCATCCGTTGAGTTTAACTCCCTCTTAACATGAGTGATGTTGAGATTTAATAGGTTTGAGATAAGTTCCCAAACAATTTGGGTGTATCATTTCATCAACTTGTTTCTAGGGGAGTAAATCTTATGTACAAGGTTCACAACAAGCTCGGAATCCCCAGAAACTGAAAGGTTGCCACAACCAAGATAATAGGCATTTTCAATGCCTAATAATAAAGATTCTAACTTAGTGACATTGTTAGTGCAAACAAACTCCAACCTGTAAGAAAAGTTATGGATTTTTCCTACAGGAAAAATCAAGATAATGCTAGCTCCGTCACCTTCATTAGAGCATGAACCATCAAAGTGCATGTTCCACATACCATCATCAAAATCAATTTGTTCCATGGGAATTCTATCCTCCTCAGCAAAAATGGAATACAACCCTAGGTCCTCTTCAATATAGTTTACATTAGGCTGTGGGACACTCTCTATGTAAGGTGAAATCCTTCCCTCTCTAAGGGCTATAATGATTTTACCATTCTGAGGAATGGGTAAGTGTGTCCCATTGAGTGAGAGGTATCCACCCATCAAAGCTTGCCAATCTCTTCCCAATATGATTGAGTAATTTCTTACTGGCATATCAATTACCTGAATACTAAGGGTTGTCCTTATTTCAGGGCAAGCACACAAAAATAAGGTCACATCTTTAATATCATCTATGGTTGTTTGTTGTATGGTATTATAGGAGAGAATGCTTCTGGCATTTTAATTTGTACAAGACAAGCCTATCTCTTCCATAATAATCTTTGACATCACACTTGGGCCCGAACCGCCATCAATGAAGCAACAATGGGAAATCTTATCCATAATATTTAAAGAAATATAAAAAGGGGGATTTTTTATAGGGTATATAAAGTTATGTACACCTACTTTATTTAAAAATGAGTCCTCTTCATTTATCTCCTCATAGAGGTTGGCTACAACATAATCTTTTCCTTCCAAGAATTGTTTCAGATGCATCTGTTGTTCAGGGACAACAACCATATCCAGGAGGGGTGCATCTGCTTTGATGTTTTCCAACTGATTCAAGATATTGTACTTGGAAGAGGGAAGAGGGGAAGTTTTTCCTTGACTATCAGGAACCTTAGGAACTTGAATAGTAGCAGTGGGTGAGGATGAGCTCAGGCTAGAAGAATTGCTAGGAGGATCAAATTTTCCCTTGGGAGCATAGGCTTTTTTCCTAGTATTGATGATCATGACATCTTCTGGCTCTGCAAAATCTAGGACAACAATAGTAGTTTCTGGTATTTTACCAAATATCTTATCTCTGGCACTCTTCCTTACCTCACATGTGGCTTCCTCATGGTGTTCCTCGTAGAAGTTACACCAACTTTGAGGCAAGATAGCTTTAGGCTGAAAATTATTTTCAATCGGGGTTCTAAAGGGGGGTGCAGAAGAGGATGAAGCTCCATGGGTGAGAGGTGATACAATCCCCTTTTTTCTCGAACGATATCATACGATTATTCATGTCTTGTAATAGCTATAAGAGGGCAGACGTGTCTCTCTATTTAACTAATTCTCCCTCAGGAATACCTGTTCCTTCAAGCTATTCTTCATACTCTAAACAAGTATGCAGAGTGGAACCGAGATTATCTTTGGATTTTTCCTCAAACCTATGAAGGTAGGGGGAAGGTAATGCATTATAGTAATGCATGAAAGTGTCTTGGTTGTAAGGTCAAATGAGTTTAGGGATATGATTGTATAACTTAGTGAAAAAGTTGAAGGACTTGATAGTTTCACCTTCCTTGTAGGCGATGTTAATGTATTCCCGTAACTTCTCGATTGGGATTTTATATTGCCCATAAGTGGATTTGAACCAGTAGATTAAATCCTCCCAATTAGATAGAATCTTAGGAGGAAGGTCAAAGAAATTGGCCGCAACCTTTCCTTCCAAGGAATTGACAAATAAGTGCATGCAAGTATCATTGTCATTGGCTCCTATGTTGTGACAAGCATTAGAAAATGACACCAGGTGTTCGTTCGTAGTGAAAGTGTTATTTCTTGAAAACCTAGGGAGATGTTCTTTGAATTTAGGAAGTGGACGAGTAGTAGGTGCTAGGTTAAGAGGAGAGGACAAAAGCCACAGTGTCGTTGTGGCATCTTCTTCAAACTGAAAAAGCCCATACGTTTTAATGAATTTGGTGGGGTTTGTGGTAGATTGGACAGGGATGTGATGGCTATACAAGCTACCAGTCACTGATGAAGATGAATATTGAGAAGAGGATTCACTTCTAGTGCCACTAGATCCACCACTATATGCCATCTTGTGGATGATAGGTGAAGCATAGAAAGACAAACTTGAAGAATCAGACAAAGTTATCCTTATAGCACTTTGTTGGGTAGATAACACAACATTCCTTCTTCCTATTTCAATAATAGGACTAATTTTGGGTGATAATATTGTTCTTCATATAGAGACATGAGATTCTAAGGACATGAAAGAAAGGCTAAAACTAAAGAAACAAGAAGGTTATTGTTGATTTCTAGAATGTCTACGTCTAGCTTCCAATCGTTCTTAAACACTAATATCTCGTTCAATTTTTTCCCATGAATGATTAAGCTCAACACAGGTATTGACAGTGTCTAAAATGGTGTTAAACAGGTTTAAAGCAATGTTGGTCTGATCTTGAAGACCGAGCTCAATATTGGGTTGCCTTGCAATAGGCACAATCATTAAGAAATAAAAAAAGTCAAAGAATCAATATCAGAAAAATAGATGTTTTCGATGATAATCTAGTATAAAAATTAACCAGAGAGATATTGAACATCTCCCCAATATGGTCGCCAAATAAATGTTGAGGAAACAATATGAATGATCTTACTCAAGCATTTTCAGATTCTGCTTGGCTAATGAAAAATAGATGGCAATGTCACCCTATGTTTATAGCTATCAAAAATAAAATCCTAACTTGCAAGTATTGATTACAAGTGCTTAGGCTACTCTTTTTACAAACAAAAGCTTGCTGGAAAATTCATTTCAATATGATTTTCTAAATATAATAGTTTCTGAAATAAATGTAGAGACAGAAGTAAAGACACCAAGATGATAATCAAGAAAAATGAGACATAAATCAATCCTTTATTTCATTCCAACTCACAAAAGAGTCATTCTCTTTACAAAATTTCGTGCAGAAATTTTGGACCAAAGTCCAACTTAGACATCCCCGATGGAACATACAAAAGGACCTCTGATAGAAAATAAAAAATTGAACTCTAAAAGTTGGATCATCTTGCCATAGATTTCTGCCCACTCAACTCTGCACAATAGCCTTTGTCAGTCATGAAAACTAATTCACAAATAGACAAGTCTACACAGACTATCAAATATAGATCAACACCTTTGAAAAACAAGTGTCTGAATGATGTAATTCAACCTTGAATCTTGTTGTCTACAATAAGACCCTACTATCATAAAAAAGAATTAGTCTTGTGATAAATTAAGGAATGAATGAAAACTGAACTATCTCAACATAAACTCAAAGAGAAAACCTTAGTATGATTCTCCTTCTATCCTCCTCTTGTTCCTCCGGTTCCTTTTTCCTTTAACCAAACTAGAATTGGTTGAAGTAGTTGAACTACTTCATTAGTTAAGTTAACTAAAAACTCAACCAAATTTTTAGTTAAGGGGGAAAAGTAATAAGTCATAATAAGGGTTTTAAATAAATAATAACTAGTAGGTGGGACCCCTTGTGACTCCCTTTAGTTGTTAACAATCATAACATAACTAGTTAATTAGAAAAAAACACCCCTCCTTGTGACTCCCCTCATCACATTCATATTTGACAATTTATCTCATTGATATTTGAAATCATTTTCAAAATATATTACCAATATATCCAAAAAAACTTGATGTCCAAAAATCTGAAGTCAACTGTTCTCAACAATAGATAAATAAATAAAACTTAAAATCCATATTTTCTATTCTATGAGGCAATCTTTCCTTTGTTGCTTCTATCATCTTTTAAACTCTTTGAATTTGCCTTACACCATGTGGAGCCTTTAGGCCTAATCTCGTTGATCACATGGGAGAAATCATCCCTCCATTTCATTCAGGAGGACACCGATTTATCAGAATCATTTGAAGGTGAGAAAGGGGCAGTAGTGAATTTCCCTTTGACAGGGGCATAGTGGGCCTCAATTATCAGACTTTTATTTGAATAGCTCATTCCTGTATGCACAATTGATTAGAAAATAGTTCCTTTAACAAACATACATGATAGCTCTTTCAAAATATGAAATATAATTTGGCTCAACAACATATCACACTCATGCAATACAATCCATACAAATTGTTTAATTGTTGTTAATGAGCAGAGGGTGAGCAAAAGATTCTAAGATATGTGAGGGGTTTGTATTGAGTGAAACATGATAAAATGAGGAGGTAAAGAACATGGTTACTTCTCAAATACAAAAAATAATCAACTGTAATGCAACCAAATAAAATATCACCATGATCCAATCAAGAACTACGACTTCTAACTGCTTCAATACATAATTATTCTTGACTGTAATTAAATTTAGAATAAGGAGTGAAAAATGAATGCGGGAAGGCGATGGGGTTGTAATTAATGAATAGCGAAATAATGGTAGGGAAAGAGAGTGGATATTGTTCATAAAATTAATTAAGTAATCCATAAAACCATTCTGTAAAAGGAAATAACACCATCCAAATAATCACTCTGATCAAATGAAAACTACTGTGGATAATTTATTGACTTGTTCACTGTTTGTAATTAGATTTTCAACACAATGTCACCAAACAAGACAACATGCATTCCACAACAACTTGTAGAAGAGTTTTTTTTCTTCTCATTGTCCATTTAATATTTTAAAACAATTCCCAAATGAATACATAGTCACTTATTTCCTCTCTATTCAGCGTCAACTCATCAACCACTTCCCATGAATTATTTCAATCATCAAATGCATACTCAAAAGTTGTGCCCGATTATGTCCTTTAATTCATTTAGTAATTAAAATGTAATGAGGTTATATTGTCATAGAACCTGTGTCTATCTTTGCTACGATGCATGATATTCATCAATGCCCATAATGGACAACCAAATACAACCATTAATATTTTAATTGCAAATATCATGACTTTCCACTTAAACACACAAACAACAATCACCATTTTAACTCATACTATGCTTGGAATACACAGACCATTCGACAAAATGTAGAGAATTTCTATGACTGTATAGCTCCAACTACTCTGAATCTAAACATCCACAATGCTGGGCTATCAATCAATATAATGAGGTAGCAACAGTAAGCATGATCGCATATCATAAATTGATAAAATTTTCAACAAAACCATTTTGTTTAAAAACCATGACCATCTCTAATGCTGCAATAAATAATATCCATAGCATATACCATGGATGGTCGTGCCATAATTACCATGATTGAAATACTCCGATGGAAATTAAAAACCCACTGTCACAACAATCATCAACTCAACCTAACATGTTGTAGGAAGGCCACACATACCCATGCATTACGCATGAGCATTGTTGTGGATTAATCAATTAAAGCTAATGTTGGGTTAACACTTCAATAATCGCAATGTAAAGAAATCGACTATGCAATCTCATTTCTCCAATCAACCAATTAACCATGATACACTTATCAATTTGACTATTATAATAACCAATTGTAGTCACTAAAAACCAATAACCAAAACCACTGTCAACATAATCAATAGAGGCGAACAAACGATAGAATGATAGAACACTGTTGACGATGCATGACCAACTCATAACAATCAACATCATACCCGACTAGACATCATGGTTCCCTCTATAAAAAACTAGGCTTGAGAAATCAAGGGTTTTCTCTATGGATCAACACAGGGAGACTGAAGTCGCCCCCCAACATCGGGCAAGAACCTCCAAGACCATCGGTGCACACATAGGGTATACCACCAATAACTTCGTAGACAGTGTGAGAATTCCCGTGATAGGAGAGACTATGAACAGGGGAGCAAAAGATTCATTTTGGTCCTGTAACAACACTTATAAAAGGCATGGTATAGACCTCGTGGCTTTCCCAATAAAATGAAGAATGCTGAGATAAACAGAGTCGGGAAATAGCAATCGACCACAAGAAAGCCCTTTGGCATAACTTCCATCATAACCTACTGTGCAAACATCAATATCATGAATGAACCCATACCCAAGTGAACGATATGTAGTGACACAAAGTGTTTCAAACCCAACATACCCCATAACAACAAACAACTAGGTATGGTGGTAAGAAAGCGTGGAGATAGCTAGCCAATCTGGACTGAATGGAAACCCTTCAACCAAGAACAATAAATATAATAGAGAGCCTTCATGGCTTCTAAACTTATAATGATCAATGAAACTGTAACTTCAAACATTATTGCAATGAAACCATACCAATCACTCATTCTAGAAAAATATCACAAATTTACACAGTTGCCAGACTTAAGGAAAGCATAGACCCATACATCACTGAGCCAATTTCTATTTCATAGCCAGAGTGGGTTCATGGATGGAGAAAAGACATACCTGCAACCATGAGAAACATTAAAATGCGATCTTGGATGAGCATTTCTTCCTCTGCTTGAAAATAGGAGCTTAACCACAAGGAACACAATTGAACAATAGCGAGGGTGACGACTAGTGGAAGGGGTATGGAGTGACGTGCAGTAAATGCACATTGCCTCCATCATCCAGTCACTCAATTACTTAGTACATTCCACCCCACTAATTCATTACTTCATTCAATTAAACCATGCATCGAAACCAACAACCACTAATTTCCAAGAGCGCCACCCTATGTCACATTAACCATTGCCAACCATACTATAGCGCAAATCACATATATTCCCATATAACTCAATAAATCATATAGCCATTAACCCATTAGTTAGGACTAACAACAATCCACCTAAACTTCAAAATGCATAGTGCAACATATTAGTATAGTCTAGTTCCTTCTTTTTGCACTTTGTTATATTTATTTTATCTCTTTTCAACTGCTCTTATATATTATTACTAACATGTCTCTTATGTAGGTGGCATAGTAATGAATCCAAGAAAAGATAGCAAGGGTAACAATGGATAACATAGGCAATCCTAACATGAAATTTAGAGCCTAGAGAAACATTAGCACACATAACATGTCTTATCCATCATTCATTTGTCACAATTAGAACCGACACATAATAGACCTTGTCCATCACCAATAAAACCAAGATTTCATCAATCATGTAGAACTCTATAACAGTGTCGAAAAACAACATAACAAGAAATAAGAACCTGATCTGATCTCTCAATGTACAAGGGGGTCCCACCTACTAGTATTATATATCTTGTTAGCTTATAGTAATAGTCTTTAGCCATACTTTGCGGGCAAAAATCCTCGTTGCGATTTTAATCGTCAACAAAATTCTCTAAGAAAAGACTCCTTTTAAGCTCTTTCTCCAAGGTAAAAGTATAGATGAGGCAAAAAATAATTTTTACCCTATAATATTACCCTTTTTCCAATTTTGACAAACTGGTTTCAAAATATCCCTGGTTTCAAAATAACCCTCCATCATACCTTATCATATGAAGTTGAACCACATTCTCTCTCTTCCTACATTTTTATAGCCTACCCAGAGGGGTTTCCCTCTCTTTTTTCCGTTGATTAAATGGTCACATTTAATTATGACTTATCTATTTTTTCTCATTGCTTCTACACCATTTTCTTCCATTTCTTATTGCATTGTAGCCATGTTTGACCACTAGCCACCTACTTGCTTCCATTTTCAACACCCCTGGTTGAGAACTATTGTTACAAGTGGTCATCATTTTCCATGTCGTGTTGCAGTCCATTTCTTCAGTCACGTTCCATGCACCTGGAACTTCATTGCATACCACTTGTTCTCTCCATCAAAGCTTACTATTGTACCCCTTTATCACGTTCGGTCATCAACCACGACAAAGGAACACCCTAGAGTCTCCTCTAAGATTTTTTTAGACTCCCTAAACATGAAAATATTTCTAAGTGTTCTTGTTTCCTTTCACACTCATTAATTGGATTTGAAAGGATGTCTATTCGGTGTAAGTTTAACCTTTTTTTGGACCGTATGGAATAATTATGAAAAAGGAATGCTCTAGTCAACCTTGGCTAGAAGAGTTCTCCTTTGTATTGTTTTATACTTTTTCGGGTCGGGGGACTAAATTTACGAAAAATACTACATTTGGAGTCTTCTTTGTCCTTCCAGGCTCTTTAAATATGAAATGACACATGATCATTTAATTTCTTGGTCTCGTTAAATCCACTATATTGTATATGGAGTTTTCTTTCGGATCTTGCTAGACTCCTTAAATATCAAAAAGACCGTAGAGCACCATTCTCTACCCTGGGCTCAAGAATAAATCCATGGGTGAGAATATCGAGCACACCTTTATTTTCTTTCATGATCGTTCAAACATGAAAGAAATAAAAAGAGGGGGGATTTTTTTGTCTAGTCATATTAAAAAATGGTAGTTGTCCATTGAGTCACCCTTGAACAATGCAC
>SNQJ01S0211027.1:16574-32496 GCA_010110895.2 Picea sitchensis | reverse complement strand
TGGAGAGCTGATTTTGTTGACGTCAAAGAGTTCGAAAGAGGGACTTGATTCTCAGTGGGAAGGTTGGCATTCTTCCAAGCACAGAGAGAGCAGTGGGTCAGTAGTAGCCAGAGAATAGTGGTTGAGGGACATAGCTAGTTGTAGTGCACGACATGTCAAAGTATTCAAGTGATTGTCGAAAAGATTTTGATATAAATTGAAAGCAGATAGATAATCATAAGCTTTTGTGGGTCAAAAAGCCTTTCAGTGGGAAGGTGTGATCAAAATTTGGACCAGGGGTCAAATTTTAGCTCAATTTTCAAAGTGCTCAGAATGTGATGAAAACAGTGCCATTGCGTCCATCTTGTCTTCCTGATTCCGATGGTATATTTACTTTGTCAAATGGACTCCGTATGGAGAAGATATCACGATCTGTTCGCCAAGACAAACAGGCAAAAAAAAATAGATGTTGACTGTACCAGTCTGTACAGTCCATACAGTCTAACGTGGCAGGACCGTAAAGACCGTAAAACCATACAGTGGTGATGTGGTAGGTTTTTGTTGGTTGATGATTATCGAATCTGGGAGTGACACGTGTCATGTAGCTGGAGAATGGTGTGAGGACGTGTGGCCCAATATGTTGGTGCCACGTGTCGCTCATTGATTGGTTTATATGGTTATGTAAAATATATATTGGAGGCCGCGGGGTTCAACCCCCGGACCTCCCCACCGCATAAGTTTTCGCAAACCTCCGCTAACCAACGTGCTTCCCATTGTTCCTTGTTATATATTTCAACACATTTATATTTAAGTTTGGTTGTTGTTTAAATAGAAAGGGGGGCGGGCCGGGGCTTATCCCCGACCCATGGTTCTATTCCATAACATATAACCATATGTTATAAACATGCGCGCGGGTGTCAATACGGCATGATTTTTGTTATGAGACGTGTAACCAGTGGATAATATGTGCGCGCGGGGTTTTGATATAACCCTTGGTCATATGTCATGTACCATGTGCCCACAACCGGAGAGGAGGAGTTAGCACAGTTGGAGCGGTTTAACCATTAACCACCTTTTAGCCAAGAGTGTAGTCATATGCGCCATATGCCCAGGTGCCGAGGCGGTTAGGGGTTGGCGCACCCTTAACTGTTCTACGGTTTGTACCTTTGCCACGGTTTCACCTGGTGCTGGGTTTTTACACCTTAAATGGCGTGTGTGTTGGGTTCGTTCAACAAGGGTGCATTTTGTAGATGCAGAGACAGCAAGCTTGAAGGAGGGAAATGGAGGAGGCCTAACTTCTTCATATTTTGGCCGATTGAGGTGCCATAAAAGCCCAGCTAGGGGTTTTTGGACATCCTAGATCCATTGGCACTGTTATCAAGGCTATTTGAAGACTTCTTTTGCAAGTTTTTCAACATTGAAGTTTCAGTAAGCTCCAGGGAGCTTGAAGCCCTCATTGATCGAGGACATGGCTTGGTGAGCCTATGTTTGTTTTCTGTGATTGAATAATCATTTTTGGCTAATTGATATGATATGAACACATTGGGATAGGTTTCAGAGGCTGTTGAGTACTTTTAGAGGTGTTTTTTCCAAAGAGAAGCTCAGGGAAGCTTATGGCCACATGTAGAAGAGGTCATGCCCGGATGAGCCATGATCCGTTTTCAAAGTTCTAATAGTCATTTTTGGGGTTTTTATATGTTTTGATCTCAATGGTATAGTCTATTTTTCCATTGGAGTTGAGAAGAATCTTGTAAAATAACTTTTTACTAATTAATCCCAGAGAGCCAAGTCCATTATGGAGGCTCAAGGAGATGTAGCTCGGAGGGGGGTGAACTCCTTTATCATGTTGTGATTGTTTTGAGTTTGATGGTTTATTTGCTGCAATTTATGTTGCTCTTTTTTCATTTAAAGAATATATTTAACCATTTAAAAAGAACAATTTCTCACAGATAAACATTTACAAGAAGATGCATGAACTTAGCACATAATTTATCTGGCATATTTTAACACATGAAGCAAGGTCTTGTAAAGTTCATTTTTAATGAAGTAGAGGGTGCTTGCATATCATAACAATTCAGCCTTCTATTTTTAGATCAGTCTCCCTCTCCCTCCCTCTCACACACTCAAACAATCCTTGTCCATCCCACTTCTCTTTTTTTCTTTTCCCCCCACCTCACACTCACACATTCTCTCTCTACCCCCTCCTCCCTATATCTCTCCCCATGCCTCTTTATATCTCTCCTACATGTACCACTACTTTCTCTCTCTCTCATTGTTAGTCTCACTCTCACTATATCCCCTTCCCTCTATCTCCTGTACTCTCCCACCATTTATATATTTATATATATCTTCTCCCCATTCCCTCTATCTCCCACCTTCCTCTCACAATCATTCTCACTCTCTCTCCACCCCTTTGTCCCTCCCTCTCTCTCTCCCTCTCCCTCACACTATATCTCTTCTCTCTCTCTCTCATACATCCACCCCTCCCCACTATGTCTCACTCATTACTCTCACTGTGTATTTACCCTCTCTCTTTGTCTCCCTCTCCCTCCCTCTCACACACTCAAACACTCATTTTCCAGCCACACTCTCTTTATTTCTCTTCCCATCTCCCACACTCACACATTCTTTCCCTACCCTGCTCCTCCCTCCCATTACCTCTCCTATATTTCTCTCCTAAATCCACCACCTATTTCTCTGTCTCATTTTTGCTAGTCTCACTCAAACTATATCCCCCTCCCCCTATACTCTCCCCTGATTTCCCTCTTTTTATCTCTCTATTATACCTTTTCTCTATCTCCCCCTTCCCCTCACACTCAGTCTCACTCTCTCTCTCTCTCTTTCAATCTCTCTCTCTCTCCCTCTCTGCCTCCTCATTTTTTCTCCTATTTCTACCTCCCCCTCTCTTTTTCCATATAAATGTGAGGCATTTCTCCTAATGAATAAAGGATGCATGTGCAACAGAGAAATGAAGCATTGCCTGTAGGGTGAGTATTAAGTTTATGCTATTCCTATAATGTAATATTACTTATATGAGTACTTATATGAACATGACCATGACATAGACCATGAATTAGACCTATACAACACATAGACCCCCTATCTCTATACCCCTAGACCTATATTGTCAATGGAGAAATATAAAGTCTTTACAATGGAGGAAGTTGGTGCCTCTAACTCCCTACCTCCACAAGAAATCTTTAGGTTATGGGTTGTAAATTTAAATAACTCTTCGCATAGATGGTGTGTTGAGAAATACTTTTTTCAAGTCCTGCTAATTCCCAGCCACATCCAATTCAAAATCGACTACACCAAACTTTGGTGTGGAATCGAATATGGACTGCCCTCCAAAGGAGTTGATTTTGATGACCCAATAATCCAAGAGGCGCTGGCCAATATCACAAGTGAAATTGCCAAAATGATCAAGCAGATGGAGAAGCAGAATCAACAAAAGATGGCTATAATGAAAAAAAATTAAGCACGTCGATCATCTCGAGATTGAAGGAGGCTATGTAAAAATAAATAGAGAAACAATACCATGCTAAGAAGATCAAGCCACAATTCGGAAAATCAAAAAAATGTGTGGAAAGAAGAAAACATCCTCAATAAAGAGAACACCATTATTACCTCAACATGGATCACAAAGAACCCCACATAATTATAAATCAAGAGAAAGTTGACCCCAAGACAGAAAACAAAGATCGAACCAATAATTGATTTAAAAAGAGAATCTCCACTAGTTTAAATTGTAGCAATAGTTGAAGAATGATTGCAAAATAAGGATAAAAGACAACTCATTCTTGAGAATTATTCAGGCGAAATAGAGTTGGATTAGCCAACCACATCGATCGTTGAACAAATTGAAATAGACAAACTAGAGATGCACTAGTATATCCCATAAGTGTTGACATAGTGGCTTCACCTGACTGAAATTGAAAAACAACAAGTCATCCCCTAGGAAGTCGACACTCATGAACCGAAGCAAGGAGAGATAATGTAAGGAATACCTCCACAAACATAACAAGTAGAGCAACACGAAAACTCAGAAGAGAAACAAAAAAAAGGGTAGGATAACATGAAATAAAATATTCTAGAAAATCCACCTCTCAGCTCGATTAAGGATAAGGAGTAGAACATATAAAAAGGAAAAACAAAAGATTAACAACCACCTTTGTAGCAAGAAACATAGGGGACACAGAAGAACAAGACATTCGAAGGAACAAATGTCAAACAGACCTAGATATCTTCACACCAACAACAAACAATAAATGTTAAGGATAAATAATGGCACTCAAAAAAATGCTCAGATAAGAATAAGAATAAGAATTCATCAAGAATCACCATCAAAACAACTTGACCATCCATCCAATCAGAATCAACTACAAAAACCATATTTGACCTGATAACAATAATTGATCAACACTTTTTTGACTTATATGAAGTTATATCAAAGGAGTCATCAAATATATGGAAGAACATTGTCAAGGAAGGAAGGAAGTTGTTAAAGATAAAGGATAAAAAAAAAATGTTACAAGAGAGAAAATAAGAAGTGAAGAAGCACTTGGGGCTCGAGTAGCTAGCAGAGAATGAAAACTCCATGGAAGAATTAAAATACCTTGTTAAAATTTTGGTAAAATATAATACAACAAGTCAGCATCAAGTAGACCATTTTTGACAAGAAAAAGAGAACATGCATCAACAACACAACAAGCGAGTCAACGATTGTCAAAAACTTCATGAACAAACAACCACCAGTCTGACTTCAGAATACACCAAATTCAAACAGATCAAACAAAACTTGGAAGAAATCACCAAGCATGAAACAACTTTAAATTTATTGATAAGTGATTGGACCTCCTAATTTTCAACTGCATACAAAAAACTCAGAGCACGGAAAGATGCAGTCCAAAACATAGAAAAAACTATAAATATGATGAAGAACATAAAGATAAAGTACGATCTCACAAACTAGCTATCGAAAGAAAAATTATTGGAAACACAATTGTCACAACAGGAACAAGAATGGAAGAGGGAAGGACACAAGGCACAAACAGAGAGAAAAAATGAAATTCTTCACCTCTATTAAGTAAGAGAAAAGATTCAACAGATATGACAACAAATCTACCTAGAGTCGACTGTAGTATAGTAGGAAGAAATAGAAGAAAAACTAAAGCTTTTAGGACAAATTAGGGCAATGGGTATATAAGCACAACATTCAATTAATGGATGGCATGAATTTACTCAACACCTTTAGCAAAGAGAACCTAATATACTCCAAATAGTATTTGAAGTCAATCTAGAAAGTAGATTAGAAATAATAGTCGTGTTGATCAATGACAACGGACAAATGCTAAAAGGATAGTCAGACAAGCCTACATAACTTCTTCAAACATCAACAAATCCAACACCAAATAATTTTATCTCTGTGTTTTTGTGTGTGTGTGTGTGTGTGAGAGAGAGAGAGAGAGTGTGTGTGTGTGTTATGGGATTAATCGGTAAATGCGAACATAAATAGATCTTCCAAGATCCACCTAGATCTAGAACAAAAAAAAACAAAATATGACGCTTTCCCTAAGCTCTAACTATTGAGTTCACTATTTGAAAAGAGATAAGAAACATATCATTTAAATACTGCTCCCGCCTGCCATCATCATCCTAGCTTCACTCTGGTGCTCCTGTGATATTGAATCTACAAGGGAACACAATCCAACCAAAGTGAAAGAAATACAATGAACACAACAAGAACCTATGTATGTGATCAGGGAATCATACAATAAAACAAAGCAATTTTTATGGGAAAGAAACGTGTCATTGTATTATATTAAAATGAAAGTGGAGATTACAACCAAATCCTTGATGTTACAAGGTCCCCTTTCAATGACCCTTTGATCAAACACACACACTTTCTCCAAGCTTGAATGAAGAAGATCCACAATGAATTGATGAACTAAAATGAAGCTCTCAAGTATAAGTTGAAGTAGAATTCTTCATCCAATTGTTAGCCTTAGTTTCACCCTAACCTTGCTTATGCTTGCTTAACCTTTTCCATGAAATATCCCTATTTATATAGGGGAAAGAGAGATGGTTGAAGAGATTAGGATGATCCCACAAAATCAAAGAAGCGAGTAAAATCCAAACCGTTTGGACGCCACCTCATCTTCTAGAAGATACCCTTCTATAACTTTCGTGAAACTTGACCTTTTATTAGTCTTTTGACATCGTTACACCCTAGATATAGAGAATCTTCCAGATACCTAACACCCCAGCTTTAGAGAAGGGGGCGAAAATCATACATCATCTCACCCTGTGTATAGTGTCGCCTACGACGACCTTTCTTAATAGGGTTTTTAAGAAGAGAAAGATAGTCATCTCCCTCATGGAAAAAGAGTCTTTTTATCTTTTTATGGGAACATGAACACATGTTATAAATGGATCACTGGGGTGACCAAAATAATGTGTGACAAAATTCCCCCCAAAGTATGAAGTTGGAACTCATGACAGCCTAAATAATTTGTAGAATCTGTGTGTCGGAAGCAAGGAGTGGACCAATCGGGAACTTGCAAACAATCAAGCATCAACATAATAATATATGTAGGCACTCCCATACTCATATTACAAAATTTTCAAGTGAGTCACAACCACTAAATATACATTGTGGATCCAGGTCATTGTGAACTGACATAGCCACCAGGAACACAGTGTGGATCTATGCTTTAAAATGACTCAAATTCGGACATAGCCATGATACATACAAAGTGTATCTATGTGTCAATACATGTTAAGCCCTAATGTTGGCTCATTACCCCTTAATTGGGGCATATTAGATTAGTAATGCTATTTTATTTATGTCAGCTTTAGGCCATTAGTTGTAATTTAGATTAGTAATGTTATTTTAATTATATGTTGACTTTAGGCCATTACTTGTAATTATACCTCCTAGTCTCCTATATATAACAAGGAGACATTTTCATTTGAATCATCTTGTGCTTGAAAATTTAAGTGGGGTAAAAAAAAGAGGTTGCACCCTCGAAGGATTATTATTGAATTTATCTCTTTTTCAAGTTTTTGAGTACTTTTTTCTGAGGTTTTATATGCTATAGTATTTGATGTTTGGTTCTTAACATATGGTATTAGAGCTCAACGAGGTCTTGGGAGTTTTATTTGCTACATCTGAACAGGTAAGATTTTAGCTATAGCTTTTTTTCTACAACGTTGGAAGGAAGCGCTACTTGAGAATTATTTAGAAACCGGATCAAAGGTACGTTGGGGTTTCAAAATTCAACTCCTAAGGCCTTATACTTTGGAGATACATCACAGCCACAAGATAGGGCTATGGAATCATCTTGAAATGAGTCATTGAGGTATTTTTCTCTATAAAACATTTTCTGTATGTTTCAGACCCTTCCCTTTGGAGACCATTTACCGAAATTAGTATTATATCTGTGGTAAAAAGTTCAGCTTATAGGTCATCTTAAATTTGTAGATACATACAGTGTAAGATAGGGGTATCTGACTAGCCTATTGACTAGTCTCAAGAAGGTGTTCTAGGGTAAAACAATCATAACTTCCTTCCTAGAGTATCCAAATTGAGTGGGACTGGTTGCGTGGGATCATTGAATGATCACATGAGTATTTTTATTATCTTGAGAGTTTGAGTGATATCAATTATTTTGTGCGGGGCATTCTATACAAGTGAGATCTCTGACCACAAGTGGCAAAGTTGTGAATAGCTTGAGAGAACTACCTAAAGGAAATTTTTCATACCCAGCACAGTCAGACCTATGGAATTACAGAGAGAAATATCAGAGAACTACCTAAAGGAAAGTTTCATACCGGAAGGGCTGAAACTTGGGAGATATAACAAAATAAATATTGTCTAGCGAGAACCCACTCAAAATCAAGACTCAAAAGTGATATTTGTGACATGCCACCCAAAAGGGACCTCCTACATAAGCCGAAGCCTCCAGGAAAATCCCTAATTGGACTCTTGATGAGAGGTGAAGAGAAATCATTAGGGACATAAATGATTTACAAGAAACCCAGGTAACCAAAGATGAACTCTGAGATGATGGATTCAATGGAAGCTAAGACGGATACTAAGATGCATTCAATGGAAGCTAGGGTGGATACTAAGGTACATTCAATGGAGCTAAGTTGGATACTAATATGGATTCAATGGAAGCCTAAGTTGGATACTAATATATGGATTCAATGGAAGCTAAGATCATGGAAGTAATGAAAATTTACATTAAGCTTGAGAGAAGACACCTGAAAGTGAATATTCATCCCATGAAATTCATGAGTGAGGGACACATAAGGAAGGTGAATCAGAATGGAGAAACTCCAACTTTGGTTTGAAGACCAACCATGTTCTAAGATTTATGAGGAAGTTTGATGGAAAAGGACCCAATCACATGGATACTTCAAATGGAGCAATTCTTTGATCTCATAATGTGCCACATACACAAAGAGTGGGTACTTCTTTATATTTAGAACCTAATCAATTTGTTGTTTGGTATCGATGGCTTTTTCTCACAAATCACTTGTCAGACAATTTTCAGCTAGGAAGAAATGATAGCACACTATGAGGGATACAAGGGCAATACCTTCTTTGTAGGTGATAAATCTTAAGCAAAGAGGGTTACATTCACAGAGAGCACATTAAGAACTTCCAAAGGTTGAATATAAAAAGTGTAGATATTCAGGGTAGGCACTTGATTGATGTATTCATAGGAACTTTAAAGGATAAAATTCAACATGAGGAAGTTCACCTTTAGGAACCAAATCATTGGAGAATGCATTTAAGGTGGAAAGAAATGTTGAAAGTAAAAAATATGTCTATGGCTACTAGAAGGGACCTATCTAACATCTATAGAGAACAATGCTCCTTCTCCTAAAAACACATCCTACAAGGTTGACACCTCAACTGTTGGAGGAAAGAGAAAAGCAAAGGTTTATGCTTTGATTGCTGATAGTAAGTATAGTAAAGGACATAAGTGTGGTGAGGAAAGAAATTATTACATAGATTGTGAAGAGGAAGAAGAAGAATAACAAGGACCATCTCAAGATGAAAAAGTAAAAGAAATTTCGTCTGAAGATTTAACTCCCACCGATGTCGTGTAATGCATTTAGCTGGAATTAGCCTCCCTCAAACCCTCAAGATTGAAGGGATACATCAAAAGAAAAGGTATAGTCTAGTGATTAGGAAATTATCGTGAATTTCATTCACGATAAATTAATACAAAGATCTCAATTGTTTTTGTATATATCAGTACCCGAGGAAGTTTCAAGTAATGGTGCAAATGGAGGAACTATCAATTGTATAGGAAAATGTAATGGAATCAATATTACTGGGGGATATGTAATGAATAGTCAATGATTTCTATACTGTGGTGAGGAATGAGATGTTGTTACTAGGAATCCAATGGTTACAATCATTAGGAACAATGGCTTTTAATTTTCAAAAGAACTTTTGTAAATTTTTCAT
The DNA here is from genome assembly GCA_010110895.2 of Picea sitchensis. Taxonomy (NCBI): domain Eukaryota; kingdom Viridiplantae; phylum Streptophyta; class Pinopsida; order Pinales; family Pinaceae; genus Picea; species Picea sitchensis. Next base: position 23,030 of record SNQJ01S0211027.1, on the reverse strand, counting down.
TTGGAGGAAAAGAAATTCAGGAGGAGGTATCATGAAGCCTGATGGTGATAATCTCTAGCATGAAAACATTGTTGAAAAGGGGGCATCAGCATTAGTGCACAACTATACTCACTAGATGTTCAAACATCTAAGCCATCCTATTCCTCCAAGATCTCCAAAGGATCATTGATAATCATTCCAAAGTATTTGAAGATATTCCCAAAGGTCTCCCTCCAACTTGAAATCATGATCATGAAGTCGCCTAATTCACATGGTGTTCCTCCCAACATGACCCTACAGTGCCTTGAGAAGAGTAAAATTGATCACATGGTAGAAGAAATGTTAGAACAGCATTATTAAGTTTCTTAAAGTTCTTACTACTTGGTGGTGATGGTATTTCAGAAAAGATAACTCATGGTATGTGTCTAGTTATGAGAGCTCAACAGATCACTAGCTAAAGATGAACATTCTGTTGGTGGTGTTAGATAGACACATGGAGCAATCTATTCCTAAAGTGGATGCAAATTAGAGGTATCATCGGTCGAATGAAGAGAATAATATCTCAAAACCTGACATTCCAGACTGTGAAGAGGTATGAATTTTTGGTCATGCCTTTTGGTACCCACAAATGCACCTTCCACATTCAAAGGGTTGATGAATTCCATTTCAAAGCCCTTCCTTCGAAAATTTGTGTTAGTATTTTTGGTGACATACTAATCTATAGCAAGTCTTAGGAATATCATCTGCGACATGTTATTGAGGGTGCTAACTACTAGAGGAGCAACAGCTATATGCCAAATCATCAGTAAACACTGGAGTAAAGGAGGTAAGTATTTGGGTCATATTGTATCTGAAGGTGTCAAGGTAGACCTAACAAGATTAAGACCATGATGGACTAGCCGATTCCCAAAGCATTAAAATCTTAGAGGATTTTGGGTTTGACGAGTTACTACAGCAAGTTTGTTTTGGAACTATGGAAGAATAAGCGACACCTTGGAACTAACTAAGAGGGATGAATTTTCATGGACTGAGAGGCAACTAAATCTTTTGAACAACTTAAAGAGGTGATGTGTAAAGCTCAGGTCTTGACCACTCAGGACTTCACAAAACCTTTCTTGTGGAATGTGATGCATTCGGAAATGGAATTGGTGCTGTCTAGTAATGCAGAAGGAGGTATGGCTTTTTGAAAGTTGACCACTCAAAGGGAAGGGACTTACAAGCCATTTATGAGAAGGAAATGATGGCAATACTTGATGCATTGAAAAAAATGGTGTCACACTATGGTGGGCACTTCAAGGTCCAAGAGATCATGATAGTCTTAAATACTTCTTGGAACAAAGAATATCTTCAGAAGAACAACAAAATGGGTAACCAAGATATTGGGCTGCAGTTTTTGAAATCATCTATATAAAAGGGAAGAAAAATGTTGGGACACTCTCAAGAAGGATGAAGATGTTGAGGCCTTTCTTTATGCTATCTTGATCATCCAGCCCGATTGGATGGTAAAGCAAGGGATGAATGGAAAATGATGAAAAGTGTAGGGAGTCTCATTCAAAGGTTACAGCAGGGTTCGGTGCATTAGATACATTACATGGAAAAAATGATTCACTATGGGTACAAATATATTATGTTTATGTAAGGACTCTCCCAACTCAAACAAAGGTACTATTGGGATTGCACAACTCTCCGATTGCCAGGAAGGCACTCAGGATTTTGAAAACCTACCATAGAGTCCAAGAAGGATTTTTGGGATGACCTTAAAACCTTAATGTTCAAAGGTTTGTGGCCGAGAATGTGTGGTTTGCCAACAAATACAAAAGGTGGAAACAATTAAGACCAGGGTCTTTACAACCATTATCCATCCCAAGTCCCGGTTAGGAGGAGGTTTCCATGGATTTATCATAGGGTTACCAAAGTCTATAGGAAGAGTGTCATCATGGTGATTGTTGATAAGGTGACCAAGAGATATGCACACTTTGTGCACTCTCTCATCCCTTCAAAGCTGAATGGAACACTTACTTAGCATTCATGGAAGCGAGTTCAAAGAAGCTACATGACCAAAAGATTATTGTAGCGACGAGGAGATCCCATATTCAACTGGACATTTTTTGAATGAAATTATTTTCTTGTTTGGGTACCCAAGTGGCTCTTAGCTCATCCTATCATCCTCAATCGATGGACAAACCAAGATAGTGAACAAATGTAAAGGCTACCTTAGTTGCTTTGTCTCGATAAACAAGCACAATGGTTCAAATGGTTACCTTTGGCCGAATGGTGGTATAACACTTCCTTTCTGCTACCCAACAAAAATGACACCCTTTATGGCACTTTATGGATACCACCCTCCATGCTTCTTCTCTAAAGAAAATCTAAGGTTCAAAGTGAGTTGGAAGATCACATCGAGAATCAACAACAAATTCTCAAATCTTAAAGGACAAGCACGACCATGGGGAATGTAGCCAAACAACAAGGGTCAACATAAATTGGTGAAAGAGAGTTTTTGAAGTAGGGGAGTTGGGTGTTTTTAAGACTACAACTATACAAAGAAATGTCCCTCAAGAAAGCCAAGGAGGATAATGAATTATCACCAAAATACTATGGAGCTTATGGGTGTTGCAAAGATTGTGGTACTATAGCACAAGTGGAGTTACTTTTGCATCTTCACGAGTATACCCAGGTTTCCATGTTTCATGATTAAAGAAGGTTATGGTGACAGATCAGTTCAAACTATATTGCAGAACTTGGCGAGGAAGGAAAAATCATGTGGAGCACAAGCCATCAGGACAATTTTACTTGACTAAGGAATAGATCCATTGAAGTATCTCTCATTAAAATGGAGAAACTAAGTGAAGATTCCACTTAAGGAAGATGAGTCTTTTATCTGAAATCGAGTTGCTCAAGCATTTATGGACAACACTTGTCTGGGGAGGGCATGTTAAGCCCTAATGTTTGGCTCGTACCTTAATTGGGGCATATTAGATTAGTAATGCTATTTTATTTATGTCGACTTTAGGCCATTGGTTGTAATTTAGATTAGTATTATTTTAATTATGTGGAAACTTTAATTCCATTATTTGTAATTATACCTCACAGTCTCCTATATATACGGAGACATTTTTCATTTTGAATCATCTTGTACTTGAACATTTAAATTAAGGGTAAAACATCTTGTACTTGAACATTTAAGTGGGGTAAAAGGAGGTTGCCCCCTCGAAGAGGCTTATTATCTGATATTATCTCTTTTTCAAGGCGTTGAGTACTTTTCCTAAGGTTTTTATATGCTATATTGATGTTTGGTTCTTAACAATACAAATAATAAATAATCCATCTCAACCTAGATCAAAATGACGAGATCCAAGGTCATCATTTCCATAATCCCTATGTATGAATCTAACCATGTGATTATAGGTGTTGGAGTCGAACATGGTAGAAACCACTGGATTACCAGTCAATGATGAGAACCGTTAACAAGTGCAAGGGAAATCACCATTGATGTCAATGACTCCCAAGGCACCCTAGTACAATCCAACGAATGTGAATAAATGAGTTAAAGTCAAACACTCGATGAAATCTCTCAATAATGGTTCAATGATGTGAACCCATTGTTGGAAGCGAAGAGACCTACCATTGAGGCATACAGGCTCTAAGATACTAAATTATTTCTAAGTCTTGCTCATGGATAATGAGTTGAAGTTGATAGGATAAGACTCGTCATAAGAGGGCCTTAATGTATCCCTCAACAGTGACACGAAATAAGTAACAGATTTGAAGTAGATCAGAGTGTGAAGTGATTTGAAACTGACTCAGGGAAGACCGACATAGTAGAGAATTTATAACTGCAGATGGCCAACTTGATAAAAGGATTATTTAGGTTGGACTTCTCTTGAACATATGAATGACACGAAAATATTCTTGGCAGCATTGAATCAAGGAGGACCTGACATATGGACACATGGATGGTCAAACGAGAGATAAATGAATTTCCCAACACAGATACAATGACGAAGGGGGGTGTTATGTTCAATAGAGACTATTACTGCCACTAACAAAAATACAGAGACACATTTCTTTCCCAATTTTACCCCATTATTTCTGGCTAGTACCTCTTTATTTTTAGACAAGCTTGAGGAGGATAACATATGATTCTTAATGTAAGCTCATCCTTTGGATGATTCCCTTGGAGTATGTTTAACAAACCCTAAGAAGGAGTGATTTGATCCCATATGGGTCTTTTGATGTTTGTTTAATGAGTCCAAATAAAGAAAACTCGGGTGTTTTTCATGTTTTGAAAGTCTGAAAAAAAATTAAAGAGAACTCCATCAGGTCCTTTTTCGTAAATTAATCCGATGAGACCGAAAAAGTGATAACCTACCGCTCATCAAATTTTTTCTTCAAATACTTTTACGAGAGTTAAAAGAACAAGGTCGTTCGACAATCTTTTGATTTTTATGGAGCATGAAAAGAGCTTAAAGGATACTCCACAGGGTTCAGTTTTCATCCTACCATTATGAGTCCCAAAAATCGATAAAAGTATACTCGGTTACATTCTCATTGATTTACGAGGACGAGAAAGAACAAAAACTAAGATCATAGGTTTTCCTGAAATACCCTAAAAGGATCTGTACATGTGACAAATGTATAAAAACAGACCAAAAAAAAAATCCTTGTTCCAATGTTTCACTCCTAGAATTTTCATCTGCAAAAAATTAACACTTGCAAAGTCATTAGGACTTTAGGGTTTAGGTAAAATATATAAAATAAAATATAAATGAAAAAGTGAAAAAATCAACAAAAATGGGTAAAAACTTCATTTCACTATTCCATTTTCCATTTCACCCAAACCTTGCTCTAAAACCCCCTATTCACCTCACTCTTACACTATGGATTGCGTACGGCAGAACTGATCATTCGATGAACAGTCTCCACAGAACATGTAGTTTTCATCTCTTTCAACTTTCCATGGATCAAAATTTGTTTTTCATTAGTTAAAATTAAACTTTTGAGTTAAATTTTTTAGGGTACCTATGAGTGGAGGTCATCATAGGTGCCCTATATAGGGCTCTGTGATGATCTAAGATCATCGCAGGTGGCCCTATAGCCATCTTGCGACAACTCCGCACTGTACATATGCCCAAGCCTGCAATGTGCGTAGTTCAAAAAGTTTTTTGAGATGAATTTTCCAATAAAAAGTCTCTAGGGAAGAAGATAAAGATGCTAATCCCTCTTTATTGTTCCATTGTAGGTTTTCCATGGTAAAAATGTTGGAATGGCACAAGAGAGAGAACGAGGAATAATACTACTTTGTTGCGAGTGACTCGTGGATGATAATGTCCCTCCAACAGTGTGGACTATTGAAATTCTTCAAAATCCAGGGTATGATGGCCCAACTGAGATTACTCGAGTACATATTTCACATGTGGGATGTGAGAAAGAAGACGTTGCATGTGGGTGTTCACACTTTTATGATAGATATATAGGATATCTACTTCTTGATCAGGCTATCTCATTGTGGATCCCGAGTAAAAATTATAGGTAGCAGGGGTCGTGGTGAGCCTATGAACCACTATATCGGTGAGCATTGTGTGCCAGGTACTCAAAATCATAGAGATAAAGTCACTATCAGAGATGTCTGAGACTTGCCCCTATGGACCATCCTCTACAAAATCACATGGATGGCAGGGAGTGCAACTCCCCATATGGCTCTTCATAGATATTTTCCGTATGCACTAGAGTGTATGGAGCCCCAATTTTTCAACTAGTGTGAAGGGGCTCTCAAGAGTATGGAAAACAACTGAACAAGTACAAGAGTGGAGGATTGAAACAGTTTGGATATAGGTCAATTTTGGTATCCTTATTCTTAGAGAGTGTCCCAGTTTTGAGTTTGCAAGTAAAGTGGGGTATACCTTCCCCAAAAGATCTGAGAATGAAGAGGTGGGTCAACCTCATGGCACGACATGCAGCCAGTCCCCTCGTTAGATATAACGATGTCTTCTTTGACTGGTTGATAACTCAAATGATCATTGTCGATGACTATGCATATGATGAACTAGACTTTCGAGAAGATCTAGACTTGGCTCGTCCTGAGGGTTCCCAATGGGGGGACATAGGTAAGAAGGACATTTTGTTTTAATGATGTTTTTGTGATTTTTAATAATATAAAATGTTTTTTTATGTTACTTATCCGATGACTAATCAAATTCTCTTTGATGATGCAGACATGGAACCTTATCTTCCTCCTGATTCATCTCCCATCCATAGGCAAAGTAAGAGAGTTTCCGTAGTAGGAGTAGCTACTGTTGACTACGATACCCTAGAGAAAAATCTAGAGGGACTCACGATGAACATCCTAGATGCCTCCATTGACGATATTCCAAGGCATTATCAGTGCTACACAGTCGACGTTTCTTCTTCCATCAGTTGACTGCTTCATTTATTAGCATGACCAATTGCATGCTATAGCGAGCATCATCCTTGATG
>SNQJ01S0211026.1:0-19473 GCA_010110895.2 Picea sitchensis | reverse complement strand
CGTGGTAGAGTCAAGGGGGGTTGCAGGACTCAAGTGTATACAACCTATATGGGACATAGATCTATGATTACACACTTAACAAAGCACTTAGCCAACAATATGCATTAGATTATGATCTTTATTCACATTGCCTATTAACCTTAATTACTAAATCAATGCGGTAGTAATCAACATTTAAGCACATATAATCATGTATCACATATCATAAGAGCAGATCTAGCATTTATTCATGGATAAAGAACTAAGCATGAATGGATCCGCCTATCACACATCAAGGATAGTGCATTAATAAAATAGATACATAAACATCATGAACAACATTGCACGAAGCATAACAACACAAGATATACGTGGTTCACCCTAGTGTGGGGCTACATCCACCAACTTCTTCCTCTTCTTTATTGATCTTCAATATTTCTTACATTCCTCTGCTCCTGTGCACAAAGCCACAGTGTCACTCCGCAAAGGATAGGATATCTATGTGCACCTTGCCAGATCCTCCTTCCCTAAATTAGGCCAAGGAACAAAGCCAACTCCTAGATAACACAAAGTCTCGTGCCTCTTCTTGAAATGGGACCCAAACCCCTTCTTTTATAGGCCAAAAGAGATAGTAGTGGTTGGGGTGACTGGCTATGGGCAGTCAAACGGTTAAGTAACAGCCCAAAAACCCATATCCCTTTGAAATTTTCATTTTTCATGATATTTTGTGAGTGTACGTGGGCTATAGTGGTGCAACAATATTGTGTACGCAGGTAGTAGTGGTGCAAAGCGCGTACACCTTCAAAAAAATGGTTTTTAGAAGAGTTGTTTAGGGATGGCTTGGAAAAGATAGAAAGTTAGATGGCTTGATGCCAGGTATGCATTTCTGGTGAAATTTAATATTATAACAGATGCCCCCTAATGTGTGAGGTCAGAAGAGCATCTGATGACCAAAATACATTACAAATCTTCACCAATGTACGAAGCGAGTGAGCCTAGGAACCAGAGTTTAGGAGGTACCATCTGCAAAAATAAAAATTTGTCTAACCGAGGTGCGCATACCCATGCTTGGGATGAAATAAAATCATAGATGCCAATCAAATACACTGTAGATCCATGTCATATAACTATATAAAGTGTAGTCGCGAGAAATACACAATGGATCTACATCTCAAAATAAAAAGATATACATGTATGGCATCCATCTTCAAGAAGCCAATGACACTTGATGGCTGGAGATGAGGTCTTCAGAGCTTGAGCAACAACTTCAAAATATTCAAAACACGGGTAGGAGTGTAATATCAGTGTACGAATTCAGTACCCAGAAGTCTTGGAAGGCTCATTGAGAAAAAACAAGAGGATCTTGGTGATTAGTGCAGATAACTTCATTGATTTTGAACAAGGACTTGATTGGTCTTTCGAGGTGGTTGGGCATGAGGACAAAAGACAAACTGTAGAAGGGTCGACTCAAGTTTAGTAAGACTTCTCTTGGATGAAAGAAAGACAAAAGATGAGACTCAGGTAGCATGGCATTGACATAAGTTCACGGTGCAGGAGGCAATGCGAACTCTCCATATTTTTGGAAGGGTAACCAAATGGAGGAGGACACATCTCTATGTAGTGAGAATAGATTCCTAAGGTCATATTGAATCCTAGAGCTTGATAAACAAATGAAAGGATGTGCTTTGTCCAAAAGTGACTCAGTTTGTTGTCAACAAAAAGAAAATACTTTTCCCTTCCTCTTTTTGGGGTATATTTTATTTTTTTGTCTTTTTCAATAATTTTGGAAAGTTTGAAAAAAAATGAAAGAATGCTACATTACAAAAGAGGAATGAGTGTCGCAGAAATACTAGTTCCAAGTGAAAGGAACACACTGATGCTCAAAGAAAGGGGACATATGCAGGAAAAGAACACTCGAACAAATCCTCCATGGGTCAAGGTGTCAATACACAAAGGCAAAGTGATACAAGGCTTGAATATAAGGCATGCTTTAGATGGTTCAGTTGAGAGCAACATGGAGATGACATTAGGTGAAAGATGCATGAATGAAAATGCGATTAATAAGACATAATGATAATGTCCTTTGATGTAATTTTAATGAGCCCAGAGAAGGTAAGCTCGGTCATTTTTCATTTTTAGGGAGTCTGAAAAAGCGTAAAAGGAGACTCCACTGGGGTACCTTTTTCGAAGGTAGTATAGTCGGTTCAAAAAAGAGGTAAACTAGCACTGAACAAACGTCTATTCAAAACCATTTTAACGAGTGTGATAAAGACAAGATCACTCAACAATATTTTCATATTTAAGGAGTCTGAAAAGAGCTTAACTATGGATCCCGTAAAGGATGTTCTTCTGGACCAATTTAATGAGTGTAAAGAAGCAAGGTCACTCGACCATCTTTTCAATTTTAGGGAGTCTAGAAAGAGCTTAACTATGGACTCTGCAAGGGTTCCTTTTTCGTAAATTTAGTCCCTCTGGCCCGAAAAAGGGTTAAATCTATACCTAAGAATAATATTCTATAGAACTGAGGCTCCTAGACTATACCTTTGTTCGTACATTTGATCATCCAAACCGAAAAAGGGGTAAACTACCTTCAGATAGACATGCCTTCGAATTTTAGTTTGGCGAGCATGAAGGGCAACAAGATTGCTCGAAAATAGTTCCATGTTTAGAGGGTCTGAAAAGGGCTTAAAAGAAGACCTGTTGTGCTTTGGGAGTCCCGAGGGTGAGGTCAAGAGTGATAATGAATCATGCAAATGAGTCTCAAACTTGTAATCAGGAAAAACTAATAAGGAATATGGAGCCTATAGTCATTAGTGACGACATGGACACCAAAATGCAACCAGGATCTACCCAAGGCATCCATGTGAAGGTAGGATTTACCACTAAATTATGACACTTCTAGAGAAGGAGTGTGGGTTCCATGTCACAATTCAGTGGGATAGATCATATGACAAAGAGAAAAAGACAACGAGATGCAAAAAGTGGAGGTGGAATCCTAACTTAGATGCAAAATGTTGAAAAAATGACTTTTTACCAAAAGACCTTTAAAAATGACCCAACTCTCAAAAAGTTTCCCAATAACCAAAGTAACACGTATCGTAACATCCCCCAAGAAACTCAAGAACCATACTAAATGATTTTCAAGCTAGAAAAAATGACAAAAGGGTCAAAAAAATGACAAAAAGGGGCCAAAAAGTCTATAAATAGAAGTTGGCTGCTCATTATCACTATTGTAAATTGAGTATTGACAGAAAATTCAAAAACACCCATTTTCCAAAAGAGTTGATTCTGGGAGATTCAGTGGATGAAATGAACTTCCACGTGGACCAAGTAAGTACAAACTAGCCCCTCCTGCATTTCATTCTTCCTTTTTTTCATTTTTTTTTTTTTTAGNGGGGCACTGACCTTTAAAGAGGTCGGATCTGCATGTACACAGGCTATCCAAGAACAAACCACATGTACATACAGGCAGAAGATAATTTTCTCATGTGCACACATGAATGTCGCTAAGACAACCCGCATACACCCTCAAATAAGTAGAAAAAATGAAAAGGCAAGAGTTAACTCTCCATGACTTTGTCATTTTGCAGGATGTATGTTCATTGGAGAGAGAGAGAGCATGAGGACATTGATTTTTTGGTCTTAGGAGACCCTGCTGCTATTGTTGTTTTATCACAATGTGGTTTGTTAAGATTCTTTCAGTGTCCATTTATGAGGGCACAACCTAGGTTGTTGAATGCTTTGATAGATTAATGGAATCCTGACGCATAGGCATTTATGCTCGAGGGGAAATTGTTGACTCCAATGACTGAAGACATTTACTTCCTGAATGGTCTCTCGAGGTGAGGGGATCTAGTCAACTTGTGTACTTTTCCCCCCGGGCCTCACAACATTGAGGAGTTGATTAGACTCCATTACGAGGCTGGTATTGAGAAAGTAGGTTCTCAGGTGCCTATACATAAGATCAACAACCTATCACTCAAAGTGATAGTTATACTCATTGGGTGGATCACTAGATCCACATCTTTACATAAGGCTTGTTAGGCGCATGTGCATTGTGCAGTACAGTGCTTAAATGCATGGATTTTTGACTGGAGTACAACCATGTTGGATTGCATGAAGAGACAACTAATAGAGTGTCAGATACGGGAGCACCGAAACTTCAGTTTTGGGACTGTATTGTGTTCCTTTTTCTTCAAGAGGGTACCATTCTCAGTCCTCGAGAGACTATATGAGGGCATGAGGGCTCTCTCCGAGCACTATGCAGATGGGTGGCGTTGTTTCCACGACATGGGGGAGGGAGGACCAGCGAGGCCTTCGATGATAAAAATTTTGACTGGTGGTCACGAAAGATTCCTACAATAGAGGACTACCCCTATGATGGGATCAATTTTTCTAGGGATCCTAACATGCCTACACCTCCCAGAGAGGAGGGACGAGACATGGGTAAGTTTTCTTTTCAAATTTATTTAATTTTAATGTCTTTTTATATATATCATTTATTTTGTATACCAGAGTATTTGACACTTATGTATATGTTATGTACAGATGTGGGACCAGTACATCTAGCAGATTTCTCGAGGACTAGGCGATGTCCTCGACCAGAGGCAGGACCAGCTGCAACTGTCGAACTAGAAACAACAATAGGGGTCCCTCCATCCAGAGAGGTTGAGAGAGTATTGAGAGGGGGGCTCACTCGTACATTCCTTATGGAAGATATCGAGGATCTCCCATCGTCGATGAAACCTCACGTAGTTGGGGTACCACGGACCTGGGTCCAGCTCTTTCGGCATTTGGCAAACAACTTTTTTCATTATGGCAGGAACAACAGGCCCTGCCCTTAGCTAGGCTAGACTACTCATGTGCCGAGGGAACCTTTTTGTATATTTTTTAGGGCATAATCCCTGTGACTCTTACTGGACATATTTTTGAGGAACTTGTGCCCACCCATGTTTTCTTATATTTTATATATATATGGATATTTACATATTTTTACATCTTATAAATTACATCTATTTTACAAATGTTTTTACATGTGCGTGTGTGTGTTTTTATTACATGTGTACAATATGTCAATCTAATACATGATTAGCTAGATTATTTGTGATTTGATTCAATCTCCTAGGAACATGGATATACATAATGTAATCAAAGATTTGTTCTAAGAGACGTACCCTAAGGAACCTTCAGTGTAGAGTAGGATCGTAAACACGGTAAACCCCATTTAACTGGAACACAACCAACTGAATGCCTAAGTAGACCCGAAGGTGAGAGATACCATGCGACAAAGTGTCATGAAGAAACTCTAATACTTCACTGTATTCGGTGACATTGTTTGTGGCATCACCTAAACAAATACCTCTTGAAGATAGAAAATGGCCCCGAGGTGTGAAAATCACCCAAGCTGTGGAAGCAAGCCTCCAAGTGTGTTGGATAGCATCGTCCGCAAACCCAGTGAACACCTCTTATTCACTTGACATATGCCACATTGAAAAAGATGACATAAAAAATGACATGTCCATAAAACCAAAAAGACAAAAAATGAGAGAAATGTACAAGAAGTATACATATGTTACAAGAAGTCACCCAAAGTGACCCACCTATGAGTAATACTTCTTGAGGTAGAGCCCATTTATAGCCTCCGCCAAGGCATTTCCCTCAAATTCCACCAGACAATAAGCGCCCTTCTTTAGAACCTCCTTCACAATGAAAGGTCTGAACCACATGGGTTTGAACTTTCCTGCCCCTAGGGGGTCCTTATCTTGGTCATAGACTAGGAAAAGGTATCCTTCAGAGAAAATATGACGACGGACGGACTGATCATACTGACACTTGAATTTTTATTTGTGAGCCTCGTTAGCCAAGGCTGCATCTTGACGCTGCTCATTGAGTTGCTCAAGATATAATAAATGCTCTTCAAGCGGTGAAGTGTCTAGGAATAACTGTACTTCCAACTTTATAGAGGGAATCTTGCACTCTATAGGCAAGACTTCTTCCATCCCATAAACAAGTTTAAAATGTGAGAAACTGGTTGCAATCTTAACAGACGTTCGGTAGGCCCATAATGTCGAGTACAACATCAAATTCCAATTTGACCTAGACGAATTGATAATTCGCTATAGAATATTCTTAAGGGATTTATTCACAGCTTCCACCTGACCATTTTCTTGTGGGTAGTAGGGTGACGAATGTTCTTGCCTCAACCCAAGATTCAACGTTAAATCAGTCATCATTTTGTTCTAAAAGTGACTTCCATGGTTAGTGACAATCTCTCTCGGGATGCTCAACCTTGCTATTATCTAGTTAAACAAAAAGAGAGATGTTGTCTCGCCATCATATTTAAATATTGGCATAGCCTCGATCCACTTCGTGAAGTAGTCTACTGCTATGATGATATAACGGTTCCCCCTTGCGGAAGGAGGGTTGCATGTAGCGTAATCAATCCCCCACTTGGTGAAGGGACAAACTGTGATGACAAGAAACATGGGAGTGGGGTGTGCCCTCATCTTCTGAGAGAATATCTAACATGGGGGGCACTTCTTGAATGATTCAACACAATCTTTGCTTAATGTCGGCCAAAAGTAACTGACTCGTAGAATATTTTGGGTTGTTTCCAACCTAGACAAATGACCTCCACATGCTCCAGTGTGGAAATCGTTAAGCTCAATTTCTACTTCTTCATGAGTGAGACATAGGTGAAGGATGCAATCTACACCTCGATGATACAGAGTGTCCTCGAGTACGAGATATTTTTTGGCCTAATGGCATATACGGTGATGCTCATCATGAGAAGCAGAGGTGGGGAACTTCAAATTCTAGAGATATACTAGTATATATTTGTACCAGGGGTCTAAAGATGTGATCAAGAACATATCTCCTTTGATATGTGACTCCTCAGGTATAAAATAACCTTATTCAACTAGAAGTTCCAAAATGAGTTATGCGAAGACCAACGACTTTTTGGACCTTGCCGAAAAAAAATACAAGTCGAATTCTTGTAGGATAAATATCCATCTACTGATATTTCTGCCGATTACACATCGTGTCAACATGTATTGAAACAGATTCACAATGGAAATGATGGTGGTATTGCGAAACAAGATATATTGATGGAACCGTTGGATAGCATGAACTGTTGCCAATGCAAGTTTTTCAATATGGGAATAGTTGAGTTATGGTCCAATGAGGCCTCTTCTTAGGTAATAAATTACATATTTTGAGAGAAAATCATCCTCTTGAACCAAGACCATACCAATGGTCGACTCTGCAATGGCCAAGTATAATAAGAAATCTTTATTATAATTGGGTGGCTGAAGCAGAGGGGAAAATGTGAGGGAGTGTTTCAACGCTTCGAAAGAGTGTTGAGCGGCTTCATCCCAATGAAAAGGAACATCCTTATTCAGTAAACACATGAAACCCATTGTGATATTGGCATAGTTTATGATGAAACACCATAAAAAGTTCTCTTTTACCTATAAACTCTGAAGATGAGGGACTGTGCATGAGGGAGGCAACTAAACTATCACACCTTTAGAGGATCAACCATGATCCATGTTGTCGAAACTATGAAACCTAGCAGACGACCTGATGTTACACAAAAGATGCATTTGTTTGGATTCAAGCGGAGCTGGTAGTAGGGACATCACTCAAAGATAAGCCAGAGGTCTGCATGATGATCATCTCTCTTACGAGATCGTGAAGCTAAATCATGAAGATAAGCCTCGACTATGTGTTTGAGATCATGGAAAGGAAAAGACATGGCTTGATGAAAAGTATCCCCAACATTTTTCAGACCAAAAGGCATCTTCTAATAAGCAAATGTACCTGATGGACAAATGAAAGTGGTTTTGTGCTGGTCTTCGAGCTTGATCTGTATCTGATTGTATCCCAAAAAACCATCCATGAAAGAAAAGGCCTCGCAACTTGCGCATTCATCGACTATCTGGTCAATAAATGGCACGGGGAAATTATCCTTTGGACAAGCCTTATTCAAATCATAAAAGTATGTGAATAAATGAATCATACCCTATTTTTTGTTGACTGGCATGGGATTTGACACCCATTGAGTCAATTAGACAGGGTAGATGAAACCAACTTTGATTAGTTTCTCTACTTCAACCTTAATAACAACTTCTTTCCTAGGKTTAACTGGACGAAGCCTACCGAACCATCTTAGCATCAGGATAAGTCATGATTTCATGTTCKACGACTCTTGTATATATGCCTAGCATTTCTTTGTAAGACCAGGAAAACACATCGCATAATTCTTTAAATAAATCCATGTAGATTYGAATCTGTTTTGGGTGAGAATTCTGCTCCAACGAAGATATTCTCCATGACGCTAGGGGTTCTAGAGATATCAGTAGGTATCGTTTTAGCGATGGTTTCCATATTTCCTTCAGCATAAACAATGTKCATAGCCACAGGATTGATAGGACAAGCCTTATCTCTAGTCATAGTTAGAGTGAATTYTCCTACTTCAATTCTTCTTAAATCTGGGAGAAAATAAKATYTGTGATGGAGATCATCCCAGGGTCTGTCCAGAATAGTCATTACCTCAATAATCACCTCATCTRATGGCAAGAATAATTCTAAAGAATTGGTATCGCTGAGGGATCCTTAAGCCCATGTAGGCTCGATAACCAAATCTAACTCATGTGTGGGAGTCAGATTAGGTTCGGCGAAAGCTTGTTGAACTATAGAGTATGCAACTTTTGTCATGGAAAAATGCATGGCCATGCCATGGTTCCCTATCCTTTCCATCGTCGTTGATGGGGAAGGAAGATTCCATGGATCAATAAAGTAATTTGTGAGAAAGGACGAGATTTGAAAGATTTCATCCCTTGGCTGGTCGGGGACAACCGATATGTAATGGACATTGTTGGCTGGAGGTGGGTAATTGAAAGTACCCATAAAATATGGGCACAAACCAACCCCTACGTTGATGATGTCAGGCTGAGGTTTATCAATCATCGGGACCGTGGATACCCCCGATGAAGGCCCACGATGGGAGAAGGATAACTGATCAATTGACATGATTCGACCCTCGTGTGGAAACAAAAAGACCTAAAAAAATGTTGCGATCACTTCTTGCATAGAATAGGTCCAACTCCTTCCTAACAAGAGATTCTAGTCAATATATGCATCGACCACTTCAACCTCGACACACACAGTTTTCCCTCCTTACCGCATCGAGAAAGAGGGGATGATTCCATGTGTTCGGAATGAATGATCGTCGAAAGAGGTAAGAAGAGTAGGTGATGAAGACAAAATTGGTTGGTCAATGGCCTTCCAACATGCGAAAGACATCACACATGTCGAGGTAGCCTCATCAACCACTGTGCAAAAAATGTTCCAAGTAAAATTTTTCATGGTGTAAGCCACTACTATCTGAAATGCCATGTGGTAAGGAAGACAAGGGTTTAATTTGGTCATATCAAGCATGATTGTTCCTAGATTACAAGTCTCAACAGATCCTAAGGAAGATAACAAAGCCTTTCTCTAGGAAGGGAAGCTCTTGAGGACTTCTAAAGCAGACATTGCACAAGGGGTTTGTGACAAATCCTCCACCACAGAGTAGTTCTGGGCGGCCCTTGCATTTGGGTTGTGGGAATCTTTCTTGAACACACCTTTTGGGATGCGTGTCATTGTTTCACCCAACGTATTCTCAATCTGGAGAGGAAGAGATGGGTTTTCATCTTATTTACCCTTCTCAGAGGCATTTGGCATACTGTAGTCATGTGTCCTAGTTGTTATGTCAACTCTACCTTTCATCATTGTTATCACCAAAATATCATCCGAAAATGGTTACAGGAATCCAACATCTTCAAAACACCCATTAGTTCACTCATGGACCAAAAATTCATTACCAAAAGGTCCAAAACTATACAACCAGTTATAAAATCAGCATGCACTAAGACTACACAGGGAGCATGCGCACATGCACCATCCAAAAACACAAGAAAAGTGCACATGCACACAATGCATGACTGTGGACGCAAAAAAATGCACACTCGTCAAAACGACGCATTTATGATATTGGTTGGCCTTCCACCCACTTCTGGTTCAACTTCCAAGTCAATTTGACACCCAAATCTTGGCTGAATCTGACTAGGGGTTGGTCAAAGACCTAAGGGTTCCCTAAAGGGACCCTTGTTCACACTAAGAACTGGTTTCATAATGCCTCAAATATATGTTATAAAAGGAAACCATGGGTGCACTATATTTCTAAGAAATACCATTTGTATTGTAATGCTTCTTATATTCTCTTGGAGAATTCTCTTTTCTCATCAAGAGTATACAAACACCATTTCATTTAGCCATTCATATCACCTCTTGAGTGAATTTTCTTTGGATTCTCTTCACCATTTCATTCTAGTTTGTTACTTGTAATAATAGCTCAATATTTGGGGGTCCAAGAGCCCTCCCTTGAAGGAAGAGGGGACCCATATGTCTCCCTTTCTCTTTGGTGTTTTCCCACTAATACAATCCTATCCATTAGTGGCATGAGTGTTGTTTATTTTCGATTTTAATGTTCTTATCCACTCTAGTTTAGTTTATTTTATTGTTCTTAGCTTAGTTCTTTGTTTATTCCTTATTCTTGATTCTTCTAACTCCTTCATTCATTGTTGTCTTTCCTAGCTAACCCAACTGGGCTTGTAAGCATCCCTATTTCGCTCATTCAGGTGAAAAAAGGGGTGCAACAGATTGACAACTCTATTGGGGAAAGGTATCAATTTCCTCTCTCATTTGGGTTATTTTAGCTCTTCTTTTGGTTTATTTAACTTGTAGGAACCATAATCGGCCCAAGCCTACCTGCAAAAATCCAAATTCGAAGCTGAGGTAAGAGAATTTCATCCAAAATTTTCTTCACAATCGTGTAACATAAGTGCGCAGGTTTTTGACCCACAGGCGCATCTTCAATGCACGTGCACTCAACCCACTATTTTTCTCAACGCATTCTGCGCACCTGCACCAAAGGGTCATTTTTTAGTTGCGCATTGGTGCCACATGCGCCTCTGTCTACTCTGTGACCCGCGCATCTACTTAGAAATTCACACATTGTAAGGGTTTTTGTGATTTTTGGAGGGCCCATAGCCTTCTTAAGCTTGATTCTATGCAAATTGTAATATGCATCACACTTATATTCCCTCTCCACATGAAGGGATGGTCAAAACATAGGCACTTAGGGGCTTAAAAACATTATTTTTCCTCTTTTTTCTTTCATTTTGCCACATGGATGTCTTTCTTTGATTAAATTTAAGTTGGAATCATTCTAAATCACATATAAAGCTTGCATTGGGACTAGAAATTAGATCTCAATCATTTAGTTTGCTCTTCTCTCGCACCATAGAGTGACCTTGAGAATTAGAAAAGCAATTGAGGGAAAATTTCATCTCCCTTAAAAGAAAAAATATTTAGGAGAGGAAAACAACCCCCTTGGGAATCCTCTTAGTTTATTTTTCAAACACATTTAAAGATTGTAACAGGCCCATACATGCCCACATGGTACAAATATAGGATAGTGTTGACATTTTCTTTCTTAGAGTAAATCACTAGGGAAGTTTAAAGGTTTTGTAATGGGCCCATACATGCCCACATGTCCACAATCTAGGATAGTTTTTGAAGATTTCTTAGATTAAATCACACTAGGGAGTTAAAGGATTAGTAAGGACCCATATGTTCACATGCTAGTTCTTTAGGACTTTAAAATTCTACAAGGTTGTACCAATGGACTTTAGTTAATTAGGTAATCAAGACTTGTAAGGAACACATGAAGTCCACATGTAATAAGGTGACACCTAATTCGTGAAAAAAACATTTGACACATTTTCACTTGTTCACACAGAAGGTCACCACTCACTCACATAGTTTTCATCTCGAATTGTGGAGGTTGAAGTACGTTTCCTCCAAAAGGACTTTGAAACGCCCCACCCCTTTCTTGACGAAACTATCCACTCCCTCTTAAATGAATGAGGTTGGTTCACACCTCCAATCTCTCAAACAAACACATCTAATTTTTTTCTAAAAACTTACTAAGATTTCCTCCACAGGAGGTGCCAAAAGAATTTTTTTAGTCTAGGTAGGATCTCGGGGATATGCATCCAAATAAGTCCTTGTTATCTAGTTCTCACATCTTCAAACAATAGAAGTTGATAAATAGAGAACTTTTAAATCCTCCAAGTCAAGTGTTCCTACACCATAAGGAATGGAGATACCCGTGAAGGGTTGAAAGCTGAGTCCGATCGTTCTGTGCATCCCCCCTTGAGGCATCCACCTCTTGGATGGGATCCATCCCATGACCCATTTCTGAGGCTGAAAACATAAATATCGCACTTTGACCAAGGTACCTAGTGACCAAATTTTAGGACATCTACCCAAGTGGCAATTGTGGGTTGCAATTGCACCTTAATCGGATTTTGTGTGGCTATTGGGAAATATCTCCATCTCTTTCGAGATATGCACCCTCTACCCCTCATTATAACTGATTACTTCATCCTTCACTAGTTCCTCTTCATGTGGCTTTATACCCCACTGTTTAGTGCTATTGGAAGGTCCAATGCTATTTGAGAAGACGGACGCTACATATTCTAGGACACACACATTTGTTTTTCTTTGTTCTCCCACGCGGAAAAAATCCACCTATATATGCTTCTGTATTAATTGATTTATGTATGATTCTCTTGTGATTACATGCAATTGTGAATTATATTGCGAAGGTACAAAAATTATAAAGGCTCTTGTTCATTTATTTTCTCTCATCACCATTTTCACACATCCACTTTGCTAGTTGGACATCATAGGGGACCCACAGAATCCCTGTCATTCCAGATGCTTGTTGAATCTCCCTCCCATCCTAGGGGGATTTCCTAGTCTTTCCAACTCATCGGCTTCACCGTCTCACACTCCTATGAGTGCTACTCTATTAGGATCCTCTTTGCTCGGTTCCACTTTACTTGGGTCCACTTCCCAAGATCAACCATCCACCCACTTTCCTGTAGAAGGAAACGGGGGGCACACTTTGTCCCCAATAGGAAGTACCACCCCACCTAGCCCCCCTCATGGGTCAGGGACACATAATACTCACACCATGGCCGACATGAACCCTCTTTTAGGTTCAGGCACACAAAACATTCCCACCATGGCTGGAATTAACCCCCCACCACAACCCCAGATGCCATACTTGGATTCCCTTAACATACCAGATCTAACTAAATTCACTAATGATCCTATCTTGCATGACCCCACATGGCCTACAATGTCGACTAAACTACCTTTAGACATCCCCAATTTTGAAGGAAAAGTGGGAGACGACCCATCCAACCATATCATGACCTTTCATTTATGGTTCTCCTCCAATAGCATTATGGACGACTCTATCTGATTGAGATTATTTCAATGCACACTCACTGGCCCATTAGCCAAGTGGTATCTAGAAGACAAATTTGGGTCCCATACGACCTTTGAATCTTTGGCCAAAGTATTTTTGACCTTCTTTGAACTCCCAATCTGTCATGAAAATAGTCTTGAACTACTCTCATAGTTTAAACAAACCTCTTCTACACACATCGTCGACCACATTCATGAATGGTGTCAACGACATAGTCTATGCAAAGTAGAATCCACCAAGCAACAATGCCTCAACTGGTTTCTCAAATCACTTGTCTCCCTCCTTGCCAAATATGTGGCCACCACCTTCCTGTAATCGGAAGAAGAAGCCATCAGCAAGGCCAAACAGTTCGAACTCATTTATTCACAGTCAAGATATCTATATACAGTACTACCTGATGCCCCGAGACCCGTGCCATTTGGCCAAGATAAACTTGGGATGTCTCACTCAGCGGATGGGTTGATTGGTACCACCACACACCATAATTCACACCTCCTATTATCACACTAAATTGCCTTGGGTATTTTTAGTTTATTTGCAATCCGTTTTTAAGCTTTAGATTTTAATTTTTTCTTTTAAGGTCTCATCCCTTTAAAATTTATGATTGGTAGGACCCATTGGATGATTAAAGTTTCTGAGTCTTATCTCTAATTTGATCCTCAAATTGATTTTTGATCATTAAACCATTTCTATCTCATGTTTTATTTTGGTCCCCTTCATGATTTGTCCCTAGGTCGATCCCTCCCATGACTAGATTGATGTGACACTCCTCTCTCCTCAGTCATGACATCATAGGCATACCTCAACGTCCTTGCTTACCTTTCTAATCACATCTTGAAGTGGATACACTGCTTACTCATCAAGCAGTTCTATAGCGCCTATCACATTCATCACACTTCCACCCCGAGCCATGATTTCCATGACTGATGTTATGTCCCTTGTTTTCAGTGCCAAAATTCAGTTAAAGATTCTTTCAAATACCTTGCATTTATGAGTTTTGGTAACGATTTCTAATTTGAAAGACTCAACAGTGTTGCGCTACGCAAATTCGTAAGTTCGGATCAGGAGACTGCATGTCAACCAAATCCAATGGTGAGAAACATTCCAAGGCCGAAGTTATCTCAAATTTCATCCTAAGATTGCATTGAAGATATCAATAGGTGTCTACTCCATAGGTATCGCATGTTGTATGCTCTTCATATTAAATTTTTACAGGAAGTTTGTTCTCGGGTTTTGGTTTTCTAAGTTTGCACAATGGTAAAGGATCCATCTTTGTATGATAGCTTCACCTTCTCTCTTTTTTAGACTTGTAAACCTCATGGACCGTATATGAGTCGGATTAATGTTGCATTCCTTAGCCATTGAAGTTGGAAGCTCTTGACTAGTCTATCCTTTGCGTATGCGTTGCACTACCCAGAGGCGCTGCTTCCCCTGCCTCCTTTCATCTTGAAATCAAACATTTTACTCAGTTGCATAGGTTCATCCTTGTATATTTGAAATCCCATTCAAATCCTTCCTGATCATTACCATCCCTTAAGCCTTTCAAGAGCTCTCATTCTGAGTCATGGAGACCCCTAAATCGAAGAAGGCACACAAAGGAGGCAAGATAGCTAGGATAGAACTGGTGGACATTCATTTTTTGATACTGATCCCATGGAAAGAGAGGCCTTTCAGAGAGTACGGTTCCTATATTTCTATCAGAACATTCAGAGAGGCCACCCAGAGGTAGCAAAAGAGTTTGCATTACATTTTGATGGCAGGAAAACCAAGGCTAGGGATTTGAAATTTGAGGTAACTAAAGCCTCTATCTTAGTTGCAACATGGATCCCCATTACAGGTGAAAAGTGGTTCAAGGCCATGGTTTTGAGTTCATCCTTTTCTAAGGATCTCTTTAAACCTAAATATCAAGCCAATGAATTGTCTAAGAGTATGCCAAGAAGTCAATTGGTAGAACAGTTTGACAGATTATTGAAGATCATATAGAGATATTTTACTTGTGAAGGGAGATTTAACACATTGTACCATTACCACATAAGGCTTTTGATGCATTTTTCTGGTAAGGTTGAGATGAATATTCCCTATTACCTATTAAGAATCATAGGTAAAATGTCAGATAGGGTTCAAGCCAAATCTAAGGATGTGGATTCTAGCCTTTTCCAGTCTGAATTAATCAAAATGATAGACTCTGAGGAATTGGGTAAGAAAAAGATTTCATGGGAACATTTTTTGGTTACCTCTCATTTCAATTTGGATATAGAACCAACTCCTCAATCACATAAGGCAAGTCCTTTGTCACCCACCATTACTTCTAAAGTAGGTACCAGTAGGAAGAGAAAGGGTAGAACCCCTATTCAAGTTCCAGATATTAGTAAGCAAGTCATAGAGGTCGAGGAGGAAGTTTGTCCTTCTCCACACAGATATTTTTCACCACCTCCTCCACCAGGGTTAGAGGAGGTGCCTTATTCTACGAAATATGCATCCAAGAAAGGGAATAATATCCTCTTTCCATCTTCTCCTCCAGCTGTTGAAATCAAAGGTAAAATAACTTTCATAGGGTCATCAATTCCTAAGGAGGTTTTCAAAGAGTAGTCCTTACCTGAGCCCCATATTCGAAAGAAGAAGGGTAAGAGCATTGAAAATATTATGGAGGAAAAATAAGAAACCCTTATTTATAGGAAGAATGGTAACGGTAGTTCTCAACCTACTGAAGGGAAACAAGAAACCCCTGTACAGAAGAGTAGGGATAAAGGTACTAAAAGACCTTTGGAGAGTAAAGATGAAACATCTAAGAAACACATTGAGACACCTATTGAAAGGAAATATGAAACCCCTGTGCTGAGAAAGAAGAATAAAAGTAAAGTCATCAAGGAACCTGATGAGGTAGACAAGTCACTTCCCATGCAGGAGAAAGTGGAGTCTGAGAAAAAGACTAGTGAGACTGTACATGCCACTGTTCCTCTTGATAGTCATACCTACAAAAGACTTATCAAGCAGCTTAGATATGACAGAAGAGAAATAGATCATATTAAAGTAGAAGATAAGGTCAACTTGGCTCAGATGAAAGAGCTCATGGATGGTTACAGTCACACCCTTGAATTGGAAATATTTGCAGCAAGGAGGGCCCAACCCATTCTAAGGAATCTCTATAGGCAGAACAAAGGCTTCCAATCTCAAAACATGAAGCTAAAGGCAGAGCTGAAGCATTTTCAAGATGAGGTAGCCCAAAGAAATCTACAGGTGCTGGTTGAAGCTGCCATTGAAGATGACAAACTAGTAGCTAAGGAGAGCACAACTACACCAAAGAAGCTTGTCAATGCTAAGAATAAGAAGTTTGTTGTGTCAATTGAAGATCCTCTTTCTACCAGGAAGAGTATGAGGTTAAGTGTCAAAATGACAAAATAGCTGGTAAGGGCAAGTCCCATTTTTAAGGATGCATATTTTTGGGAGGGTTAACCAATATGAAAATATTATCTCTACCATCTATACAGGGTTCTAAGTGCTTAACTATTTGGGTTTTGGGTTTTTTCTAAGTGCTAGCTTCCTCATTGCTTCAAGATCTATGGTCCACATCTTGCCTAGAAAATCTGTCATCGGAGGTTGAAAAAAGGTGGTTTTGGTCAGACAACCCTCTTCTTTGATGTACTTCTAAGGGTGCCACACGTCCCGTAAAAAACTGCGACGGTTTTCCCTGGACCGCCCTTGATCGCTTAATCCCTGTGCTAGTTACATCTCCGATACATGTCTCAGCTGTTGATTCAGGCCACTTTCAAAATCGATGGTCTATTGATTTTTACTCTTAATATATCCTCTAATTATTCCATATGCTTTCAGGTATAGTCGGGTCCTCCAAATTATCACAACTCTATGGCGATTTAATCCCTCACAAAAATTCTGAAACTCGGACACCATCTGGGAATTATATGGCGATAACATTGGATCCAACTGGGGATGCTATCCTCCCTCCAAGGAAGAAAATAAATGTAGACCAAGTGCCTACCCATTGGGCTGTAATATTATGTGTGTGATCTGAATCTATCCATTTTATTCAAAAACTTTCAACTTAATCAACACAACTCAGGGCCTTCACCTCGGGCTTCAACCATGTTGTTTTTATTTTGATTTTCACACTTAAAGAAAAAAAAAATGAAAAGAGGCTATGTACATAGAATGGAGAGTGATGATTTTTTAAACAATGTAGTGCTTGAGGAACGTACCATTCATAGGCCCTCCTCCGGTGAGTTCGCCATTACTTTCCTCCAACAAATAGGCATTTTCCCCCTAGTAAACTGTAATTTTAAATGGGCCTAACCACAGGTGATCACATTTTCCATGTTTACCTTTATTTTCATTCTTGGCATCCCATATCAGTACCCATTCTCCAAGTTTGAATTCATCTACTTTGGTACATTTGTTGAAATCTTCCTCGATTTTCTCTTAACGTAGTTGGGCTTTGTTGAAATCCTTTTCTCTAGTCTATTGTACACCGATGAGTTCATCCTCCCTTCTCTGACCGACATTCGTCTCTGCTTCTTGCTCCTGTAACAAATTCATTACCGGTAATCCAAGTGTTGTAGGAAAGATGACTTATGTACCATAGATGATCTGGAAAGGAGATGTGGCAATAGATATCTTTGGGGATATCCTGTCAGCCCATAGCACATGAATGAGCTTCTTGTGCCATGCCTTTTTATTCTCCCACAACAATTTTTTTATGATTATGACCAGGGGTTTTTTTTAAGACTCAGCCAATCCATTTCCTTGTGGGTAGTATGACATACAATGGCCAAGAGTAATATTGTAATCACTGCAAAATTTCTCAAATTTTTTAGACTTAAAGGCCACTGTGTTGTCTATTATAATCTTGACCGGACATTTGAATCTGGACAAAATATTGTCTTCTAGAAATCAAATGATAACATCATCTGTAGCTTGTCTGGTAGGAACAACCTCAATCCATTTATTAAAATAATTTGTTGCAGTCAGGATCCATTTGTGTTGAGATGAAGATTGTGGGTGTATCTCTCCTATGAAATCTAGGCCCCATTGCCTTAATTGAGCTTCTATTGAAATAGGCTTCAATGGTAGAGACTGCAAATTTCCTTTCCCATCGAAGATTTGGCATTCATGGCACTTTGACACATCCTTATAAACATCAAGGAAAATACTAGGCCAATAAAAACCAGCTCTCAGCATTTTGTGTACAGTTGTCTTCCAATAATGATGACCTTCACACTCTCCTTTATGGAACTCCCTGATGATCATTTCCGCTTCCTCTTCTATCAAACAACTCGGTAAAATTCCTCCCGGGTCTTTCCAGTATAGTAATCCATTGACAATGCATAATTTTGCCTCCTTTAGTTTCAAGAACCTAGCCTTTGTTTTACTATATTTAGGAGGAGCTTGCAGATTTTTTAACACAAAGATAATGTCTGCATACCACGCAGAGTCAAGAAATTTTTGAGATATCCATGGAGTCACCTTTTCTTCCTCTGTTGTATTCTCTGACATATCTGTAGTGAAGTTTATTCCTAAGAGTTCAGAGTTTATTTGTTCCATTAGTATAGCAAGTCCCTGCCCTTTGATCAAATTTGTGGGCTTGATGTCGATATCATATTCTAATAGTACTGCAATCCAGTTTCCCCTCTTTCCTTCAGGATCAGGTTGTGTTAATATGTCTTTTACTGAGTTGTTGGGAACATAAGAAGTAGTATGTCAATGTAGAATATACACCCTGAATTCTTTCAATTCTTTGGCCAAAGCATGCACCTTCTTCTCCATGATGTCATATTTTAAAGGAGTATCTCTCAATGTCTTACTGTAGTATGCTATGGGCTTCTCAAAATTTTGGTCATCCTTCTGGAGTAATACACCTACAATTGTGTGTTCTGAAGCGAAAGAGAATAGTATGAAATATTTCTTGAAATTTGGGCTAGCCAACACAAGAGCCTTTGTCAATGCTACCTTGATGTCTTCAAAATATTTTCTAGCCTCAGGGATCCATTTGATTTCATTTCCCTTCTTTAACATGTTGGTGATATGCTTTATGATTTCTGCTAAATTAGGAATAAATCTTCTTAGGAAATTTACTTTACCTACAAAGGATT
>SNQJ01S0211025.1:16017-26732 GCA_010110895.2 Picea sitchensis | reverse complement strand
GGAAAAACTTGAAGTAAAACTTTTTCTCTTTTATTTAAATTAAATGAAAGGGGGAAAAGAAAATACAAGACAAGAATGAAACTGACCTCTGGCCCACTGCGGATCGTAGGGAGTCACTAAAGACATCAAACAGGTTGATCAAAAAACTCACATACTCGCCTAAACCCCTTTCAGAATTAAACACAAGAAATATTTAAAAGATAAGCAAACTGACATCTAACCCAATCTTTGAATGTAAAAACAGAGACACTAGAATCCAATCAAGAAAACCTGAGAAGTAAAACGACAATCAGGGAAGAGGTTGATTTCCCCTTCTTAAAAATAGTTTACTGACATAGGTACGCTACTGATTCTTAGGCAACATGCGTATCTACATGGGCTGTCTATAAAGCAGGGCATGTATGTACGCGTTCTGCCCCACATCAGGCCACGTACACCTCTGCACTTATTGAAAAAAAAGAAATCAAACAGATAAACTGATAGAGAAGGGAGAACTGGTATGACACCAACATGTGACCAGACCCCTTTAAAGACTCATCAGACTCACAAGAAACTCAAAAGGTACAAAAACCAATAAAACACCAAAAGAATCCCCTAAAACCCTAGAGGCTTCCCCAGTATGGTCACTAGTTATGCTAGAGTGGGAAAACAACCCTTAAGACTAAACTAGAGTTCATAATGTAGGCATATCACAACCTTCTAAAATTATCCTACTTTTCTAACTATACCACAAACATACACCATACTTATACAAGAAAAGAAAAATGAGAAGGATCAGGTAACTATATCTCTACTCTGTGTCCAGTGATGATCCCCTCGCGCTTGATAGCTTTGTTGACTACAAACCTCCTCCCAAGGCTAGACTACATTCAAAGACATACAAACAAAAAACTACAAGCATGAAATTCATCTACAAATAGGGGTTAGTCATTAGAATAAAAACATAAATCAAATGCAAACATTCGACACGTCATGATTTGGGACAGGAAACATACTTCTTTTATTGATAATACAGTGATCAATTACAACCAAAGCTGTCTACTGCTCCATGAACCTAGTCCGGGCTCCACTTCACCAAGCTCCAAGTGCAACACCTTAATGGCTTCTCCTCTCAACCTTCTCCTTGGGAATTGAAATGGGTTTATGATGTAGGAAGGAAGGAAAATTGGGGAATTCTGATGAAATTCTCACAAAAGGGCTACAATTACTTAGGGCAAGGAGGGGATGTGAAATGGAAAGAGTTTCATTGTTCTTATGTATGATGTGGAATGAGACCCCAACATCTCCTTTTATATGACAAAAGGATGGTTATTCGGTTGGGTGATGGGCTATAGGCGGTGTATTAGTTGGGAAACTACCCAATAGCCCATAATCTCAATGAATTCCTTCAAACTTTTTATTTTTTGCAAATTTTGCAAGTATACGGGGGTTGTATTGGTGCAGCATGTGTATGTACGTGGGATGTAGTGGTGCAACAAGCATATGTACATGGGAAGTAGTGGAGCAGGGCGTGTACATATTCAATTTTTTTTTTTATAAGAGCAACTTAGTGATGGCTTGGCAAAAGTTGCAACTAAGAGGGCCAAAGGCCAGGTATGCATGTGTAGAGAAATTTAGGGCTATAACACTATTTTGATAACTTTTGATCATGATGCAGACTTTATGGTGTGCATGGATGCATGCAAGGAAGGAATAGGTGGAGTCCTGATTCAGAATGGACATGCGGTATTCTATGGATCAAGGAATTTTAAAGAGCATGAAACGCTTTATGCTATGCATGACTTGGAATTGGTATACATAGTGAATTCTTTGAATATATGGAGGCATTATCTTATGGGTAAAATATTTGAGTTGAGAACGAACCATTGTGGTCTGAAATATATGTTTGGAAAACCAAGTTTAAATTCAATACACAGCATGTGGTTAGAGTTCCTTAGTGAGTATGAATTTGACATAAAGAACATCAGAGGAAAAGAGAACAAAGTGGTTGACACACTCAACAGGAGGGTACATGAGATGCATGCTACAACCAGTAGCATGTACCAAATATATTTTTGTGACAAAGTTTTAGAAGTTTCCAAATCATATTTGTGTTTTGTAGACATAAATGCAAATTTACATCAAGGTATGTCACAACAAAAGTTAGAAGGTTATGAACTAAGTGAGGATGGGATCCTCATGTATAGACGTACATTCTATGTGCCAAATGACCAGGACTTGAAAGGCATGATATTTTCATAGATGCATAAGTTTCCTTATGTTGGACATCCAGGTTTCTAGAAGACCATTCTCGCAGTCAAGAAGCAATTCTTTTGGCTAGGTATGAAAAAGGAAGTTATGTATTTTATTGTGAGATGTCTCGAATGTGAGAAGGTCAAGTCTAAGAATCAACATCCAACTAATTTTCTACATCCCTAGCCCACTCCTGAGTGGAAGTGGGAATTTGTGACCATGGAATTCATAACTAAGTTTCCTAGGACTGATAAGAAACATGATTATATTATGGTGGTAGTGGACAAGCTTACTAAATATGCCCATTGTTTTCTAGTGAAGTCAGTGAACAAGGCAGCTGACATTGTTGAGATATACATGCGAGAAATTTCTAAAATGCATGGTGTACCTAAGAGAATTGTGTTTGACAAGGACTCCAAGTTCACCTCAAACTTTTGGAAAGGGGTATTCAAAGGATTTGGGACAAATCCAAATTTTAGCACAACATATCACCCTGAGTCAGATGGTCAAACCTAGACAATAAATTGGGTGATTGATGACATGTCGAGGATGTATGTGATGGAMAAGCCATCAAAATGGGAATACTACCTTCATTTGGTATATTTTTCTTACAACAATGGACATCGAGCATATTTAAAGATGAGTCCATTTGAACCATTGTATGGGAGAAGGTTCAACACACATGTGAATTGGGATAACCCAACARAACACACGATAGTTGGGCCATATTTTCTTCKAGAAATGGAGGAGAGGATGGTAAATATTAGGAAGAATATAAATTATACCCATGATAGGAAGAAAATCTATGAAGATAAAGACAGAACCCACAAATATTTTAAATTGGGTGATCAYGTGTTTTTGAAAGTGAAGGGTAGGCGTAGTTCCCTGAAGTTGGGAAAGTGTTCTAAGTTAGCAACATGCTATTGTGGGTCATTTTAAATCATCTAAAGTATTGGTCCTATCACTTATATTCTTTAATTTTTTGTTCCCTTATGTATTTATAATGTTCTCCATGTGTCATTTCTTAATAACTTCATACATGATGCTAATCATGTTATTGATTGGAATCTGATTCAGGTGGAGCCAAAAGGGTGATTTCAAGTGTGGTTAGTTTTTGTATTGGATAGGAAAATCAAGCAGCTCTAGAATCAATCCATGGATATGGTAAAGTTACAAAGGACGTGGTATGGTCATGAGGATTCAACTTGGGAGAATGAGGATGCTATGTGGGCATAGTATCCTCATCTTTATAAAAATGTTTGGAGTTTTGAATGTAAATATGTATATGATGCATTGAGGATAGTGCATAAATAAGGGGGAGGGGAATGTAATGTCCCTAATATAGAACCCTTTGTAATTGTACATATAGGTTTGTGATTCTATTGACACCAAGTGTAAATTTAAATGTACATTTAGGTTGTTGAGTCGTTGGCACTAACTTTTGATGTTGCATGCATATGGGTAGTGCATAGAGTATTGTATCAAAGACAAAGTGCACACATTTAATGTGTTGTATGAATTTGGGTAAGTGCGCACAGTTCACTAGGTTGTGTGCACTTGTGTAAGTGCACAGTAATGACCTAGAAATGTGTCCATAAATGAGTTATGTGTGTGTGTGTGTGTGTGTGTGTGTGTGACTGATTGGATATGTATTGAGGATGGAGATCTTGTGTGAGTATGAGGCTGGTGAGTTAAGAACCAGATAGGCTAGTGCTCTTATCCATGTAATTATAATCAATTATTAATATAACATTGCATAGCTACACACATATAGACTTAGATGAAAAGAGATGGGGGGATAACTCTACCGANTGTGTGAGTATGAGGCTGGTGAGTTAAGAACCAGATAGGCTAGTGCTCTTATCCATGTAATTATAATCAATTATTAATATAACATTGCATAGCTACACACATATAGACTTAGATGAAAAGAGATGGGGGGATAACTCTACCGAAAAAAGGGAAAAGGGAGTGAGACTTAAGTATCGGGGGAATATTTTATAATATTTCTAGGTAAGTGTAATGTTGGATAATTATTATATCCTAAGTTCCCAAGGGTAGGGAATGATTCACCAAGTGGATTAAAGATACTTCTGAAGGTGACAAGTGTAAAGTGGAAGGAATGAAATAAATATTGTTGGCCTTAGTGTATTTTGGGGGGAGGATTGCATTAATATCCATTACTAGGGAAGGATTCATTCTTTTCAAGCTCTAGTGAGTAGAAGGGGGTCATACTATATGAAAAATTAAATTATTACCTTATCTACAAAGAGAATATTGTAAGGAGTTGATGGGTTGTAACAAGAGTTTACTATCGAAGAGATGGGTCGTTAGACCCATGACCAGTCTCTCTATGTGAGAGACTAGCTGTTGAGAAGTCAGTTTTTTTACCTATGAGCATATTTGTTGATTGGTTAATAATAGTCTTATCAACTAATATTTATTAGGCTCGTGTATGTTTTTGGCATATTGTTGGCATAGGGTTACCCCATGCCAGGTTTTTCGTAAAATTTAGTCATCTAAGTTATTTATGTTTCTAGAATGTTTTAATCTTAAAAAACAAAATCCCAAAAAAGAGATACACAGCTAAAAAGGAAAATTTCTGAAACGACATTTCAATCCCATCGAAACTTGTCAGACTATCAATCTAGATAATCATGCTACCTTAAATAGATAAGATTATAATTGGGCCTTGTCTTTGGGCATGGTTCCTCCTATTGATTTAAAGGGAATTTAGACCCCTCAACATGACTAAAAAAGAATATTGATATTAAGCTAAAATTTCTAAGGGTTTTTGGTGATTCATAAATAATCGTTAGATAGGTAAATAATTATATAGGCTTCCTATCCCCTCAACTTAAAATATACCAGTAAGAGTTATGGAATTTGATAAAATATTTCGATGCTTTTAATAGTATTGTTATACCTTATTCTTAGAATGTTTTTTCTGATACTTTAGCTAATGAAATATCTATATTCACTCCTCTAAATAATGGTTGTACCGTCGAACTACTTTTCAGGCCTTTTGTACCTGATCACCAAATTGAGGGTATTCAATGATGACTATCAACTAATATACTTCCTTACCAACACATACATGTTTTAGGATTCTTTGATAGATGATGAAGTACAACGACATAATCTAAATGAATATTTATATGATGCGAGCAAGATCAAGAGTAATTTCCTCCCAAGAATGTATTGTCACTTGATAATATTTCTTGTTTTCATTCCATATTCAGAGAAACAACAAATCCCAAGATGAACAACTAAACTATGATTCATTCCTTTGTAAATATGGGCACTCCAAAACAACAAAAGTTCATTAACTTAGGAACTTTTCAGAGGCAAACAAACACACTTTCATGCATTTGTTCAAGAAATATCATGATGTTTTCACATGGACTTATGAGGACATGAAAAGATAGGAAACTCGCATCATTCAACATATTATTCCCATCAAAGAGTGTGTCAAAAATTTTCAGTAGAAATTCAGGAAAATACATCCCACTCTTGAGCCATTAATCCAAAAGGAGTTGAAAAGTTTCTAGATTCTTAGATTATCTTTAAAGTTCAAAATTCTAACTGGGTTTCAAATATAGTACTAGTAAGGAATAAGTCCATGGAGATCAAGTTATGCATAGAATTCATAAATATGAATCAAGATTATGAAAAATAAAATCATCATGTTCCCCCTCTGGAACACATATTCCATCTCATCTCTGGTTCATAGATGTTTTCTCTACTAGATAATTTGTTGGTGCAAATGGTTATAAGACCCTAGGTTCAATTTATATTAACCAATAAAACCATTCATACACCATACCTTTCGACATCACCTGCATGTAAGTGAAGTCTCACTCGAGGCATCTATTGGGGTTGTAGGAACCAAGTTTCTATAGTAGTGAGGGAACGGGAGGAGATCATCTTATTCATTCTTACTTATTTGTTTTTTGGGCATTATCATGTATTTATTATTCCTTGGTTACTTAGTGAAATCAATATATATTACCATTATACTACATATTTCAACATAACCCATTTACTGTACCATTCATAACTATTTATCAATGATCATATAGTATATAAATCTAGTCTAACATGCATAAAGAAAATATTCATGATAAATCACATAAAATACAAGAAAACACATAAGTTAACATGGTTTACTCAACTTTCAGCTACGTCCACAATGGTTGGATTATTTATTATTCTTTCTGTAATCGTTTGAGGCTTCACACTATTCTTACAATAGAGATATCAAAATATCTCTCTCTCTCCATCCTGTCTAGTCGCTCTGTAGTGCAAACCTCTCTATGAAACTATATTCCTCCACTCATACATAGACTTTCTCCCTCATTCTTAGTCTATTCTCTTACTCTCCTCATGAACATAAAAACATAGAATAGAACATATCATCACTCATGAATGGACCCCTATTCTACGTGACCCATTACATATGTATACATAGATTGTAGGGCTCAAAGCCCTATTTTTATTATCCAAAAAACCCAATTACAACTTAGCCTAGATCATGACAACTCATGTTGAATTATTTCTCAGACTTGATTTTCATGCTTTTACGTGTACATTATACTTTTSTACTCCTGAATTTCGTTATTCCTTATTTTTCACATCTTTCTTATTTTAGCATGTCGAATTGCTCTCCTTCCTTTTCTCCTCATTTCTTCTCTTTCTTTATTCTCTAGTTTATTCTCTTATTTATTCTCTTATAATTATGTTMTTACTGTGCACTTTCGATCATGCATGTGCCTTTACTATGCACTCCACTACTTCCTTGTCTTCTYTCTTCTGCTACTATTCATATCCTCCATACTTAGGATTTTTACGAAAAATGAATCCAAAATGCTTGTCCAATAGGCCCCCAACACTCACCTATGTCTCATCCCGAGCCACTCATGCTTGTTGCACACTCCTCCATGATTCTATAAAATTTTGGGAGGAATCGTTTGTTATAACAACATCCTCTATTATTTGTGCCTCCATTCCCAAAATTTATTCTACAACCTTCGCAGTCAAAGTCATGATATTCTCTTTTGTTTCGTGTGCCACTTGCTTCACTTTTCCCTGCATAGTTTCTTTTCTCCTATCACCCTTAGTTATTGGTATTGCATTGATCCTAATGGTTGTTGAATAATTTTATATTGGTCCCAAATCTTTTCAATTTTGTTGTATGACTGCATTTGTGCCAAAATGGGCATCATTTGTTTCGCCAGTGGGAGAGTGTTTATGCTCTTTGAAGCCTTCTATTCATTTTCCTATGAATCCCTCAATATGGCTTCCATGGCCTTCATTTATATATCCTCTACTCGATTGTTCTATATCTGTGCACTTTCCCCGTATATATTTGTGCATTCCCCCTCTAGCTTCTTGATATTTTCTATTGTTGTCATGATTGTTCTCTCTCTTCCTTCCCTTTCTTCTGGCAGTGTTCCTGGAGTTTTGCGTGATTTCAAGTCTTCAATCCTTGTGTGGAAGCCTTTGATGTCTTCATCAATTTTGGAGACTTTTTCTTCCATGGTGGCCTCTACTACTAATGGTAATTCTAGAATTTCCTTATACAACTTTTGGACGACCGCTTATGTCTTTTGTGCCATTTACTCAACTTCATACTTATCTTTTAAATATTTCTCAACCATTTCCTTGGCATGATTCTTCTCGTTCATCACTCCTTTCACTTTTTCCTCAAATTCCCTCTTTTCATGGAGAGAAGTTGCATATTGTTGTTTCATTTGATCCCTCTCATCTGTCACTTTGGTCAATTATTTTCTCTCTACATTTGTGTGGAGACTTATCTCATGCATAATACCTACCTGCAATATATGTAGTATGTGTATAGGCATCCACGACACTAGTATGTTTAGGTGACTTAGTGTTTTCATATGTTCTTGCAAATCTGGTGTCGATAACTTGAATGCATATGTATCGATCTGTAATTCTCTATTCCCAAATTCCAACTCAGTCAAGAATGCATTGGGAGTTTGTTCTTACTTAACTAGTCTCATAGACATTCCTTCACCCGAGCTCTTTTCTAATGCTATTTTTACAATCTACTATAGATGTTGTATTGTTATCAATTGGTCCTACACCTTTTGGTGTTTCTCTGCTTTTTTCCTTGTTTCTTCTTCAATGGCCTCTTCTAAGGAATCATGTCCTTGGTATCCTATTTTTTCCATTTCATCATCTCTCATATTATAGACAGGAGGTTCCTTGTGTGCTTTCATCTTTTTACATGCAATGACTGTTGGACCCTTCCCCTTGTATTTTCATTTTACTCCTACTCGTAGGATTGTGGAATTATGCTTCTCCTACTGATGGTCCTAGCGTATCCCCAATGCCATTATTTTTCCCATTTATTTTTCCTTCATCTAGTTCTTCCTCATCCCTATGCTATTCTTATTCCTCTTCTAGGTGTTCTATTTTCTCTACTTGGATTTTCCACTCATCTTCCCAATAATTAGCGATCATGCATACATCATCTACTATTAATTTGTAGATGGTTGGTAGCCACTGCACATAGGGTCCATTTTTTCTTGAATGTACATATGGTGCATCCCTGCTTTGAAGCATGCAATATCCTGGTATGTTTCTACCTTCTAGGATGTGATGCACAATGTATGTTCTATGATGTGCATGATTATATCAAAGTATACATAAAATGTAACATTGTTGTCTACATGTCTCCTTTTGTTTGTTGTATTCCATAATTTGTCATACAACACAATTGCATTACCTCTAATGGTTGCTCCTCCATGTTGGTAATATTTGGGTTCTTTCCATCCGATGAGCGCAATCAATATAAGAATCCAGGAATAAAGAAACTCTATGCCTTTCTCCTAGGATTCGACATAGTCTATCAAAATTTGGTTTACAAAAATGTGGCCCAATTCATTTGGACCCCCTCTGTGAATTTTTCCACAGTTGCGATTACTTCATCCCTTCGACATTTCCTCAAAAATTTATAGGAAAAAACTTGTGTTACAAACTGCACAGCATCATCATTGATAATCATGACATCTAACCCCCTCTTTCCTATGAAAGTGTGAAAAACATTTTTCATAGATTCAGCTAGTGCTTTCTCCCCTGTTTTGTTTATAAACAGTGTAGCTAGATCCTCTCCTAATTTTGGTAAACCTTTGATCCACAAAATTAGTTAGGTATAAATAAACATTGGTGGGTCAAGACACAACATTCCTCTATGGATGCAACTGAGTAATAACTTGACACATGTGTTTATTTTGAGACATTGTCCAAAGTGGGGGATCTCTAGTAGGTTCAATATCCCTAAATTCTCAAGTCTTGTTTCCCACATCTGTGGTTCAAGTATTCTTGTTCATGTTCTTGGTAATATTTTGGCACACAAATAATTCTCCCTTTCCAATTCGGAAGACTTCTTTTCATTCGTGATATCGTGATCTGCTAACTTCAAGGCATCACTCTTTCCTAGCATGTCCCCTTCAACAATTACACCAAGTGGGATGTTCGGTGTGGCCAATGGGTATTTTCCATATGAAAGTAAATTAACTTGAGGCGTGGTGCATTTTTGTGGTGGTATATAGTCTCTATGAAAACTTGACTACGAATTCAAAGCTCCCATTTTTTCCTCGAACACTGGTGCAACCGATGGTGTTTTTGGTTTCCTACATGTTGCTGGTGGTGGTGATCCAAATTTTCGTGGGGACATTGTTCTGTGTGATAGGTTTATTTTCTTGCTCTTTTTTGGGTATGGACTGGCTTTGGTTCGTCTTTGTATGCTCTGTATCCTCACATCTTTGAGTAATTACAAATTAACTTCCCTATCGAGCCCTTTTGCACTTTTATCACCTTTCGACAACTGTATAATTTCTTTTTCACCCATCGAAAGTGTTGAATCTAGTTAGAATATTCCATTACTACTTTCCTTACTGTGGCATTAATGCAAAATCCTTTGCCTGATTTTTCCTTTGATCTTCCAGTCTGTCCCGATCCTTGGTGGCACCTTCTATTTATGACTACGCATTTCTAGTATGTTTCGTCATTTATGTCTTTGTAACTATTGTTTCCATGCTTTAATTCCCTTAACGGTTCTAGTTCCGCCCTTGAATTCTGTGCACACTTAACAGACTTTGTGTTTTTTATATGATATGTATGATACACCCTTTTCCTGCACGATACTTCTTCATGTTTACCTTTGTATTTCTTCTTGTTTTTTGACTTTTTATTTGTTTTCTTCATTTTTCTACTTTTTGTTTTTTTTCTCTCCTTACTATAGTACAACTACTATGATACATCTATTCTTGCATAGTTGAGATTAATGCACAGACGATCGATCGACTCTATATAGTTTCAATCGACTCTGTAGTGACCGTCATTTAATTTAAACTACCATTGAATTAAAACGGAACAGTAAATTTGAAATTTACTCAAAATTCACTACATCTAGCATATTCACTCCCATATTTCAATAAATAAAATAACAATTT
>SNQJ01S0211025.1:0-16007 GCA_010110895.2 Picea sitchensis | reverse complement strand
CCTTTTACGTATGGGTTACGTTATCCCTTATGGGATACGTAACCCATTTAACATTATATTTCATTTTTTTAACCTTTAATTTAATACTTAATCAATTAATGACTCACTTAATAATTAATCATTCATTAACCCTTAATTAAAGATTTAATCATACTTAAGCTGATCATAGTAAAAAAAATAATTAATTAATAACATATAATTAATTAAGGTTATATAATAATTAATTATAATTTAGCTAATCTTTAGGATTATTTATGAAATTATTCATATTAATAAGTAAAGGGTCATTACCGACTCCCATTCACCATTCCTTTGAGGGTTTCTCCACTCAATGTTTCCAACTATGCAACACTGCCTCTGTCACATGTTGAATTACATAGGGTCCCAACCAATGCATTCAAAACTTTCCTGGATTGTACATGAACTTACTATCATATAGTAATACTAAGTCCCGTGCTTGAAACTTTTTATATTTAATATGTTTATCATGCCATGACTTTTCCCTTTCCTTCTGAACTTGCTAGTGGAATACCATGAGAAATTGATCTTCCTCAACTTGTAATAACGATGAAAATTGCCTTCTACTATGCCAGAGTATAAAACATTAGTGATCACTGCAACACATAGGCTATGTAGAATAAACTCCATCGACATCACTACTTCTTGGTCACAGACAAACCTAAAAGGTGTATTCCTTGGCAACTTCTTTATTTTAGTCATGTGTGCCCTATAAACTTATTTCTTGTATTCCAAACCCTTCTGATAGTCCTCATTCCATTGGAAATTCACTTCTTTCTTCAACAATTTCTCCATAGGTGTTGTAATCCACGAATAACCTTTGATGAATTTCCTGTAATACCCCGTGTGACCCAAAGTTTCCCTCAGTTGTTTGAATGATGTTGGTGGTTGTAAATCCAAAATTACTACAATCTTGGTAGGATCCACTAATAATACCTACTTGCAGACCACATGGCCCAATAAAATTCCAAAAGGTGTGCAAAAAATACACTTCTTCAAATTCAGTGAAATATGGCATTGTCTACACCTATCCAAAACTAACCTAAGTACTTCTATGTGATCCTTCATTATAATAAAAACAATCCAATCATCTAAGTATACTTCAAGGAACATATGAATAAATGTTTTAAAATATGCAACCACAACTCTTGGAAAAATTGCAGGTGCACTCTTCAGTCCAAAGGGTATCATTGTGTATTGATAAATTCCTCACTCTGTCGCAAAAGTAGTCATATACCTATCTTCCTATGAAATTTTGATCTGATGGTACCTTGAGAATCCATCTATGAAATAATGGTCCCCTTGCCCTCCTACATTCTCTACTACCTTAAATGTGAACGGTGTTGGGAATGGATCATGTAGACACACATAATTCAAATTCCTCAGATCTATGCAAATCCTTGTTCCTATTATTTTCTTATCTTGTACTAATATTGGAATTATCCACTCTGATTCCACCATTGGTTCAATGATCTTTGCATCCAACATCTTGTTTATTTATGCTTTCACCTTCTCTTTATACTTCATATTTAACATGTAGGGTATCTATCGCATTGGTTTCACTCTCAGTTTCAAAGGGATCCTCATCTCACCTAATTCACCAACTATCCCCTTGATTTTCGAGAATATAGTTGGGAATAGGTATTGACACTTACACAATAAATATGCAATATTATCCACAGTTTCATCACTCCGATAATATCCTATATACAAAACCTTTGGATTGTTTGTCATCCAAATGTTTACTTTCCACATATTTATTGGTTGTGTATATGCAACAGATTCAATATATGGCCCTGGTACTGCAAACTCTCCCTCAGTTTTTGGTAATTGGACACTTCTTAGACATTCCTCATCTTGTTATTCATTCATAACATTGTAACACTCTAGTAATTCATGGACAATCATCGAAGTTCTATGCGCACTGCATAATGGTACCACCTCCATCGACTCTTATTCTGAGAAGATATTGGTTCGAATGACCTATAGCTCTACATCCACTAATGTATATTCATGTAAAAACGTAAATGTTACCATGAAACTCTGAGTCAACTTGTTCATTTTTGTTGTTTGTTTGCGCATTTCCAGTTCCAAATACTAGTTCTTCTGAATTGTATCCAGGGTATGTATAAACCCGTGTATCCATTCCTCCTTTGATGTAGAACTCCATATGTTTCTGCACTTATCGACATGATCTACTAGGTTACTTACCCATGTATACTTCTACACAATATTCTCTAACTTGGTACCAAATATCACATGCATTAGTCTCAGACACTGCGACCAATCTTCCATCCCCTCTTTATGTGAAACCCACCATCTTCTTTGAGTAGCTTTCAGGACAACATTTAGTGCCAACATCCTTTGTTTTTCGGGTACCTTCAACTAAAATTCCCTTAAAAACAATCTTATTTTAGTCATTCCATCATACCTGGGTGGATCACATAACTTCGTTCCAATCTAGTGCAATGATCTAGTCATGTATACACATCGTCTAGTTGATACTTCATGCATCCACTACTACCAATGATCCAGACCTTCCTCTGAATTTGATGCACACAGACTAATACTTCTCCAACTTATCACACCATCCGCAGTGGGGTTAACATAATCATCCATCCACATAGTCATATTATACAAGTTATTAATTTTGTTTCCTCTTGCCAACTCTATGTACCTATTTCCTTTTGTTGGATCCAATGGTGCAGTAACCTTGAAGTCTCCTACCTCAAATATCATCTCCCTCTTCTTCAAGTTAATAATATTTTGATTATCAAACTCCCATTCAAGTCCCATTATTGTTGGATATGGTTGACTACCATCCATGATATCAATGAATTCAAAGTCTTCTACAATGCACATTCCATCTATTTTCATAGGTACTCATGTCAATCAACCAATTGTTACTATCTTGTGTTGGTTTTCAAACCTTAACTAAACATGAGACCAAATTAACTTAGATTTCCCCATCATCTCCCAAGTATTCTTTGGTAACAAATTCACATAAGAACCCAAGTACAATATAACATTATGCACATTGTATTCCCATATCTACACACTTAATCTTAATTTTCCATTGGTCCTGTTTCTTTGAATTACTTTATTCACTACCCTCT
This sequence comes from Picea sitchensis, assembly GCA_010110895.2. NCBI lineage: Eukaryota > Viridiplantae > Streptophyta > Pinopsida > Pinales > Pinaceae > Picea > Picea sitchensis. The sequence goes on along the minus strand of SNQJ01S0211025.1, from coordinate 12,873 downwards.
ATGCAATATGAGTTTCCCTTCCTTGCGTGCAATGATAACTCATTTCATATAATGAATTCAATGCATTTTCATATTTCATTAACTCTATGAAACTTCTTAGGAATTATATTATAGTACTTACCATCCCAAGTGGCTTCTCTAGCATAGTGTGATCACAAGCATGAGGTGTAGATTATTTTTATGCTCCCCATTATGGTCCTATTATCTCTTTTCTTGTCCTCTAATACGTCTCTTTTTCCTTCTGAGGATCAAAGGTTGGAATAGGTCCTACTGAATTCCTTACCCATTTCTCAAACTTCTTTCCTCGATTCATTTCATCATCCCCTATTCTAGTTCCTTTGTGCATAACAATTGTTATTCTAGGTCCTTCATTACATGTCTCAGCTGATATCTTTTGTACATTCTAATTTGGATTTTGGTTTGGATTCCCTCTTACTTGCCACTTTGTGAGTAGTTGAGGAGAATTTGTCATGTGATCCAATGATTTACAATATGTGCAGGTTGTACAAGGGTTCGGGAAGTCACAAGCTAAGTATCTTGGTTGATTACAATTGTAACATATTTCCAGTCCTCTACCTCCTCGACCAAAATTTCCCCTTCCTTGACCTCTGTCAAAATTTTCTCTATTTCTTGGATTAAATCCTCTCTGATTCTTATACTATGGACCACCTCCTTCTATTGCAACATTCTCCTTATTCATCCAATACATATATGAAGTGCACTCTCTTATCAAATCGAATGCATGACAATCATTCTATTCATGTTCGCCTGACTTGTAGAAGTTGCAAAATAAGTTTATTGGCGTACTCTGGTATTTTTGTAGTAATGGAAACCTAGTCATAATATGTCCCCATTTATTAAATATTTCATAATATCCCCGTCATGGTAATGGATTTTTTGCTCCAGTCTCTAAATACTACGTGAATGAAGGGAATTCTTCCTTATGGTGACCTTCATTCCTACACTTAGTACACAAGATTTTTTCCCATTTCTCCTTCCCTTTTGTAAGCTCTTCTAGTTGAATTGTCAAGGAAGCTAACTGCATCTATACTTGCACCATCCCTCCACTATCTCCTATAGGGGATGCTTGCAATTTCATTGTGATACAACCTTTTTTTGAATCAACGTCCTGTGAATGTGCCATAGAAGTCCTCCAATAAACCATTCTTTGTGTTGTTCATTATGGATATGGAATGTCAGTCTACCAATCATATCCTTAAAATGTTGGTCATAATCCTAGACTAATTTAGTATGCACCTATTTAGTTTCCTTCAACTCTGTAATGTACTATGACTCTGACTTTGGATTCTTGAACTCTTTCAGTAATGCTTGTCTAATTTTTTCTAACGTCCTGGATTGTCCTGTAGGTGTGGAAATCTACATTTTCATGTACCAGACTAATGTGTGGCCTCTAAATGTTGTTTCCAAATGTGTAATATTTACAACCTCATCTTGTACATTCTTTGCAGCCCAAATTGTCTCGTTGAAAAATAGAGGTTGTTCTGGGTCCTCTGACCCAACGCCTTGGAACTCAAGTAGTCTGAGGGTGTTGTCTACCCCTGCCATGTTTCTTTTTGTAGTACCTCCTCTAGGTGATGTTGGTTGAATCTGACTCTGCACAGTGCTTCCACTCCTTTGATTGATACTACTCTATCCTCCCTTTCTAATTATAAGTTCTTTTGACAAATACTTGAATGTGATTTCTAATCTAGGTGACACACACAGGGTCATGGAATTGACACTGGATCTTGTCTGAGTAGAACTTATCGACTCTTATATTATAGGACCAAACTTATAATTCTCTTTCTATCCTTCTATTTATGATATTTATATGATATGGATGATTGCGCAGGGTTCTCTTTCCTCATGCTCACTATGTGACTCTCCTTTCTCAACCCTAGTATTTAACATCTTATACCTTCTTCCACTACATAGTACTCCAAACTCATATTGTTCTTCTGATACAAATTCTTCATTTATTTGCATCCTCAGTTGCTCCCTTCCTTCATGAATTCCTTCATTCTTTCCTACATTCATACGATCCTCTTGTCATCCCTCGGTTCCCATATGTGCACAAATACACTTAGCAATCAAAATCCATTGTCATTACACACTTTTCACACAAAAACATATTTATCCACGTACCCAATGATTTCATGAACCTTCCGCATGGTCCTTTGAAGAAATCCCTCTCTACAACAATATATGACCGGGTACAATCCACTGGAAGTTTTGTAATATAACCTCCCAATATAATGACCAACCGTAAATCAACTACATGAGAAGTATTATAACTTAAAAAATTTAGTTTCCTTACCGACTTAGGAGTCCAGTTCCTCAGCGCTGTGTTTTTTTACGTTCTAGTATTATCCACTGATATTTCTAACCACTCGGTTAGAATAATAAAAAATTCACCAAAGAAAATCTCATGCATATATGTGTACACATACCTTTGCATCCATTTCCCATCACTCATCTGAGGGTTTCTATTCTCTTTTTGATCAAATTCTCATTCCTTCCCTTCTATCCATTCTGAGATCTCTTTATTAGTCAGCCTCCAAAACATTCCCTCAATCACAGATTTTGGGTCCTGGAAATGGAACCATTTGTTGGCACGTGTGGTTGTAATACCCTAGGTTCAATTTATCTTAACCAAAAAAACTCTTCAGACACTGGCCCTTTAGAAATCACCTACATGTAAGTGAATTCTCACCTAAGGCATCTATTGGGCTTACAGGAACCAAGTTTCTACAGTAGTGAGGGAATGGGAGGAGATCATATTATCCATTCTTACTTATATGTTCTATGCACATTATCCTATATTTATTCTCCCTTGGTTACTTAGTGAGATTATTATATATTACCATTCTACTATAGATTACAACATACCCCATTTATTGTAACATTCATAACTATTGCACAATGATCATATATTAGAAAAATCTAGTGTAACATGCATAAAGAGAATATTCTTTATCAATGACATAAAAGAAAAGAAAATACAATAGTTAACGTGGTTCATTCAACTTTGGGATACATCCACAATGGCTTGCTTATTTATTATTCTTTCAGTAATCGTATCAGGTTGTGCACTACGCTTACAATAGAGATATCAAGATATATCTCTCTCCATCCTGCTTAGCCACTCTGTAGTGCAAACCTCTCTCTACAACTCTCTTCCTCCACTTAGACATAGAATTTCTCCCTCATACTTGGTCTATTCTCTTACTCTCCTCATGAACTAAAAAAAATAGAATAGAACATATCAACACTCATGAACGAACCCCTATTCTACATGGATTCTAGGCCTCAAAACTCAATTTTGCTTATCCCAAAAACCCAATTACAACTTAGTCTAACTCATGACAACTCGTGTTGACTTATGTTTTGGGATTTCTTTTCTTTATTTTACGTCTTCATGTTTCTTTTGTACTGCTAACTGTCGTCCTTCACTCTTTTGCACGCATTTTTTCTTTTAGCATGCCAAACTACTCTCCTTCATTTTCACCTTCTTTCTTCTCTTTCTTTATTCTCTATTTTATTCTCTTCTAAGTGTGTTCTTATTTTCCACTTCCGAGCCTACATGTGCCTTTACTGTGCACTCCAATCCTTCCTTTTCTTGTTTCTTCTATTGTTGTGCATATCCTCCATACTTAGGATTTTTATATAAAATGAATCCAAAATACATGTCCAACATAAGTTATCTGGATATAATTAGGTTCTCATAGCATAACCCGACCAACTAAAGACCATTTTCAAAATTAAGTGGGGAATATTCACATATCGAAGGATTCCCTTTGTCTTAATCAATGGAGGTGCAACTTTCCAAATGGAAATGAACATAACATTCAAACACTCAATCAGTCACAGTGTGGTGATCTACCTCGATGATGTCATGATGTATTATAAGAAAAGAGTTGATCATCTGCATCATCTAAAACAATTTTTTGAAATATGTGGGTAGTATGGTATCTCTTTGAATCTGAAGATAAGTGTCTTTGTTGTTTTAGAAGGAAAATTGTTGGGGCATATCATTTCTAAATATGGTATTTGTTTCAATCCAAAACCTACCAATGCTATCATGTATATTGCGCTACAAATAGAAAGAAAATGATGCAATTTGTTTTTGGAAAGATAAATTTTGTGCTAATATTCATGTATGACTTTGCCAAAATGGTCAAACCTATTCAACAGATGATCAATAAATATGCACAGTTCAAGTGTACCTTAGTTGAGAAGGAAACTTTTAAAATAGTTAAATATACATAACGCCACCCCCTGCACTACAAATTACATACTTCTCCAAATATTTCATGTTATATAGATTTTCCTCTAATCATTCCCTTGTGGACGTGCTCACCCAAAAATATATACAAAGGAATAAATGGCCCATAGTATTCATAAGAACATGTATTCAAGGTGTTGAATTTAACTACCCAACAATGGATATGAAAGTGTTTTATATTCAAAAATCCATCAAACAGTTCACACCTAACATATTAAAGAACCACACCAAAGTAATTGTTCCTCACATAGATGTAAAGTATTTTTTCATACAAAAATATATGGGAGAAAGACGAGGAAATTGGATGACAACCTTGCAATAATATGAACTAGAATTAAATCCCATGAATATTTTCAAATGTCAAGGAATTTTCAAATTGGTGACTAAAGGCATGGATTCAAAAAATCAGTTGGAAGAGGGATGGCAAGAAGAACCAAAATTGTATGCACAACAACATCCCCATGTACCAGCATTGATAAATTCATGGTACAATGATCTCAAGTAGTGTTTGTAGCACGATGCCTCTCCTGAACACCTTAATTCTAAGTAGAAAATAGCCATGAGGTTAAAATATGTACAATATCGGTTAGTCCATGGAATTCTTTTGAAAAGAAACTATGATGGAGTTCTCCTCAGATGCTTGGAGAAACAAGATGATGAAAAAGTCCTCAAAAAACTTCATGATAGACTAATTAGAGAAAATTTTGCAGGAGAAACTACAAATCATGAAATTCTGATAGTTGGATACTATTGGCCTACGATATTTAAAGATGCACATGCTTACTCCTAGAGATGTGATGTTTGATGAAAATCTATTGGAAGAGAGAGTAGGTATGTTGTTCCTCTCCAACCTTTAGTAGTCAAAGAACCATTTGAACAGTGGGGTTTATACATCATTGGTGATATTAGCCCTCATTCATCCAAAAAAAAAGGTACATCCTCACATCCACTGATTATTTCACAGGATGGACATAAGACATATCATTAAATAAGGTAAACAAAGAAGTGGTAATTAATTTTTTGGAACAACACATCATTACCAGTTTTGGAAAACCCACTACCCTTCTTTTCGACAATGATACTTATTTATCATATTTTAAATTGAATGAGTCTGATTTGGAGAAAGGAATTATTTTAAAATATACAACTAACTATTAACCCCAAGGAAATGTATTATATGAATCCACCAACAAGAACTTAATTTGTATCTTGAAGCAAACCGTAGTGGATACATAGATACATTTTCATAATGCTCCACCTAATGCTCTTTGGGTAGACATGGTTACTTCAAAAGAATCAATAGGAATCTCCCAATACTTTCTCATTTATAGGAAGGAATCCATCCTGCCTCTAAAAATATTCCTTCCTTCCTTCCAATTTACATAGTTTTCACGTGAGAGAGAATTTCCCACCATCCAAAAAAGAATAAACACCTTGGTTAAATTGGAAGAAGATCAATCCAAATCTGAAACAAAATTTGGTGCTCACCAACAGACCGTAAAAAGGTTTTTTGATAAGAACTTTGATAGAAATTGTTTTTTTCATATAGGTGACCTGGTTCTAAAATGGGACAATCCACATGAGGATAATTGGAAACACTCTAAATTTCAACAACTATGTCTAGGTACTTTCATGATTAAGGAAACGAATGGCCTATGCACGTAAAAATTACACAACCTTGAAAGGGATGTGTATCTCCTCCATATTAACAACCAACTTCTCAACCACTACTTCAGATAGCCTTTCAAGGAAACTCTCTTGAACATAAATAAAAGGAGTCAATCCTCCCTTCTTTCTGATATGTTAGTGTTTTTTTCATCTTTCATTTTGCATGAGTGTTTTTTTCCTTCTTCCTTTTTACTTTCATGCTTTTTTATTTTTAGTTATATTTCTCCCTAACTCTCTCTTAATGCCTTTTCTTACTCATATTTACTAGAACATTTGGTGTCACAAATCTTAAACTTAATCATAAGTGTGGCACACTAGTCCCTAAATCCCAAAAACTTGCATTTCACTTCTAGACGTGACTTTTCTATGTTCTAAAAAATTCACTACTATGCATGACTCAAGGTTATAATCTATAGAGGAAAATGACTTAGTGACATATGATATTTTTCATTCTTAGTATTGGAAAGAATGAGATAATGGTCATACCCAATAGAAAGATTTGTACTTCATGTGTAATTAATGAGATAATGCCAACATTTGAGAAGCATGTGTGGTACTCAAGGAAGAATGCATGGAAATGTTGCTCATCTATAATCCGTTTGTTAGATATCACATTCACAGGTGTCATCACACATTACTTTAAAGGAAAAATGGAATCCCCTCATCCACCTCTCTCTAGAAATCAAGAGAAAATTATTTTTTATAAAGGTAAAGGCATTCCATCTCATGTGGGACATGCAAGTATCTTTGTTGGGGATATGGACACTCATTGGAAGTAGAGAAAGGATTTTGACATCAGGGTGAATCCATCAGGGATGTTGTAACCTAAATTGGCGTCGTCAAAATTTAGCAGAATGGTTATCTTTAGAAGAATATCTATATTTAGTGGGMTCCAATTTAACATGGMCARCCTTTAAATTATTCACAAAATAAGTGTTTATTCTTTCTGCTGACTAGTGGTCTAGTGTCCTAGTGGCTAGTTATAGAGTGGAAAGGATTCAATATGTTATTCTGTGTGGGTGGTGGTTCAATGTACCAATTGTCCATTTTTCTGAGTGACCCAGTGGAACTTTAATCCGGTGGTTTGATCGCCCAGTGTCACAACCGCCTAGTGTATGCATGGATAGTTCTTCACACAATTGGGAATATGTCAGGGAGCATGGTAAAGAATAATCCATTGATAGATGACAAATACGRTGTGAGGGTYGACTATGATGCCATATGGTAGTCTTGAATATTCATTCCATTAATTGATTTGAGCAATGCACAAGGAAGATATGTGTTGGTAAATTTCATCATCAAGACTGGAATGGAGAAGTATAAGGGATAGATGGAAGATTGTTGAACAAATTGGAGGATAAATAGAAATAGTCCCCTACATTTTTGTAAGAGAAATAAAACTAGTAGTTGAGGTGTCGAACCCTCCAGAGAGCTTTATCTACTTACTATTTTAGCATGTGGTTCCAGGATTAGAGGTGGAAAATAAAAATATGAAAGGCATAAAAGAAGCATCTTCATACATTTTCGGTGTAGGTTGTTTTGGAAGCAGATGCACAAAGTTTCTTTGTAATAAGACCAAAGGGATTTTTCTATAATTGTTTTCTCATTCAGGGAACCATTCATTGAATTCAACTCTTCTTTATGTAGAGCCATGTTTTCCATGATATTTTATGTGTTAAGATTATCATATTTTCATAATTGTTCTTTTCTCATCATATACATGAAACTACAAACAACAATTTCGTAAAATCGCCAGTATTGTGAATATATTGAAGATAATTCATAATGTAATATTGTAGAATACTTTCTCTATACATTCAAATAAAAGACATATTGTGTCTCAAGTCTATCCTCTGGTATTTATGTTTTTGCATGAAGTATTTATTCTTTAACAGAATGTGGTGAAAGAATTTCATTAAGTGACTATTTCCTCTACTTTAGAAATGTATTTATAGGTTGTTTGCAGGTTACCTTTGCAAGTGTTATGTTATTGAATTCACATATTGTGCTCAACCCATGCAATTGATTTTATTTTCTTGGAATCATTGTTTAAATGCCAAGCAAAACCACTTTTCTTCATCTCAACTTTGCAGTGACTTCCTCACTAACTGTCATGATTGAGATTAATTGTTCTTCTTCTTTTCTTTCACATATGATTACCCGTTATTAATCTCTATTGAATGAGACTCCATTCCCAATGGAAAGGAATTTGGTCTTAGATTTTTACAATCTTTTTATTTTATTTTTTTTCATTATTATCCTCAACCCTATTTATCTTTTTCTTTGACATTTAAATCTAGCATCTTGAGCTTAATATTGAAGATTCCCTTYTTCAATATTATGAGGGAGCCCCCTCTGGTCCAAGATACATTTTGTGGCCTAAAGTAGGTTTGGAGATTCCTTGGCATAGTTCCTAAGAAGCAAAGAACATCTCGAGGTTACAACATCATTTTGGCATTGTTTCTGGGGAACGAAGTTTTGAGATATTTTCCATGCGGTACAACAAATATAAGTTATGACTCTTGGAGGTGAACACGGACTAGACAAAAAATAGTGGTTTGATTTTCGAAGAAGATGTTTTAGTTAGATATTTCACCTGGAAACTCCAATCAAAGTCTCAAGACTGCACTAGGAATCAACCTTGTTGAAAAATAAATGAAGGATTACTGCAAAATGATCAGGTATCAATTGATGACCTTCTTTAAGGAATAGTTGGTTCTCCTAATTAGTCCCTTTCTTATTTTTCCTATACAGTTGAAAATACTTTTATTCTTTTTTTTACAATGGGTGATTGATAAGCTCAAAACTTTACCTCCTTTCTTGGAAAAATAAATATTAATTTCTTCTTACACTCCTTAGTTAGAAAAGTCATGTTCATTATTTACCTCTAAAAATCATGATAAGATTATCACATTCTTAAATTTAGTTAAGAATGAATCCCATATGCCTATTCCTCCAATACAAAATCAACTTTGTGAATTAGTTGGGAAATAAATATATATATCATAGTCACTAGTATATCTTGTGACCAGTGGTCAACCTGTAAAGTTTTATCCTTGGGTTATAAATAGGTATAAACCTCTTAAATTGAAACCTATACTTCATGGTTTCCCTGAGAAATATTTTAAGTCTCTCCCTAAATTTAATGGAGAAGAAGATGTTTCAGCCAAAAATCACATAGAAGCCTTTGAAGACTTCATAGCTTACGTAGATATTCAATATGATGATGTATTTATTAGGATGTTCAATCACTATTTCCAAGGAGAAATTAGAATATGGTTAAAATATTTGTAAGCCAATTCTATTAGTTCTTGGATCAATTTCCATGATCTTTTCTTGCACAAATGGGATGAAAGGAAAAATCATCATCAACATCTCTCTGTGTTTTATTCTATAAAAGAAAGAAACATGAAATTTTTACAAATTTTAATAAAAGATTTTAAAAATTGTAACACAATATTCCTGTTGACATTGAGCCTTTCGAAGCTTCTATCATTGGTTACCTAGATATTCAATATGATGATGTATTTATGAGGATGTTCACTTAGTATTTCCAAGGGGAAGTAAGAAGATGGTTCAAATATCTGTAATCCAATTCTATTAGTTCTTGGAACAATTTCCATGATCTTTTCTTCCACAAATGGGTTAAAAGGAAAACTCATCATCAACATCTCTCTGCATTTTATGCTATAAAATAAGGAAAGTTGAAATTGTTACAAATTTTAATAGAATATTTGAAAATTTGTATCACAATATTCCTCTTGACATTAAGCCTTCTAAAGATTCTACCAAGGTATATTATAGGTTAGCAAATCATCCCAATTTTTCCTTTTATCTCAGAGAAAGAAAGTCTTCAAATTTGGAACAAATATTTACTGATGTTGAGGAGATAGAAAATAATTTATGGGCTTATTAGAAGCTAGCTAAACAAATCATAAATGAAGGAGTGACTTCAAAGAATCAGTATGAAGAAAGGGGAAAAAGACAATTATATTTTCATATTTCAAATCACAGCATGTTAATGAATGGGGAACTTATTTTTGAATAAATTCTTTAAGTTATTTTCATGGTGAGGAAGACTAATTTACGAATGATGAATCTAAATAATAATATGTTCAAGAAAATTATCAACAAAATATAGTTTTTTCTTTTGTTTTTAATGATCAAGATCAAAACTCTGTTGAACAGACTGATATTTTTTCTTTTGCGATTGATGAATATATTCAACCACCTATAGAAGATTCAATAAATCAGCAGGAGGATATGGATATTCAAACAAATTTTTCTACAATTCAATCATCATTTGAATCTTTAGCTTAAGAGAAAATATTTCAAAGCCCAATTTCTGAATTTTCATATATTTGAATTTTAAATGGTGTACCTTTATTTGATGTATATGAAGATCCTTATGATAAAAATCAATATGAATTACTTACCCCTTATTTTAAATAAAAGGAGAGATGTGCAATTGAGCTTATACCTAACTCATATTACTATCAATAATTTTTTGTTAAAGATTTTTTGCAGAAATTGAAAGAGACTAATTCTTGTGGTGCTTTTGTTAATAAAGAAGAACTTATTTTTCAAGCATTTTCTACAAGAATTTGCAGCAACACACCAACTTATGAAATGTATGATATTGAAATTGAAAGATTCCATAATATTAGGCTCAGAATTCATGAAAACAAAAGTCTTGGAAGTTTTAATTTTGATCATATAGAGTACTGCAACTTTAAGTCTCTATATGATAGTTATGACATAGAGTCAGAACTCGATATTGAGGAAGATTGGGTTTTTCAAGCATCATCTTAAGAAATTTGTATCAATGGATCCATTTTTTATTTCTATTAGGATTTTTATAACAAGACACTAAGAAATGTATTTTTGTCCTTGGTCATAAAATAAATAGAACTTGATAATAGTAAAAAAGAACTAGTTGACTCAAGAAAAGGAAGTAGGATTCATTGTCAATCAAAAGATTTTCTTTCATGTTTTTGAGGGTCCTGTTGCTAATTGGATGGAGTTTACATCAGAAAATATTTCAAATGTCTTGGGTATCAAGATATTAACATTATTTGACTATAAGTATAATTTGATAATTAATTTTTTGTGGTAGTCATTATATTTTTTTCATTCTTTCTCAACTACTTACATAAAGGGAGTTTATTCAGTTAATCAAATGCTTAGATTGTTGCATTGGAAGTGGCATATTAACTAACCAGGATGATTGGGTTGCTTAGAGTAAAATATATTTTTCATAAATAGTCTCATTTATAAGAATTTATCGTAGTATCTCAGTTCACTTTGTAGTAGAACAATTTGTTTTCATATTGTAGCATGATTGAATGGTGAATAAGCAAGATGCATAGATCAAAGAAAAAGTTGGTTTTAAGAAATAGTTTCAAATCAAGCACATGTATTTACAAGTTTCAGAGAGTACACATGGATCCATTTTCATATTTCTAAGGAGTGAAGGCATAGGGTTTGTAGTTATTTAGTGCCTCACAGGGAGAGATAATCCCCACGTGGATCCTAATGTTGTAACCTAAATTGGCTTCGCCAAAATTTAGCAAAATCACTATCTTTAGAAGGCTCCAATTTAACTGGACAAACATTTCAATTATTCATAAAATAGGTGTTTATTATTTCTAATGACTGGTGGTCGGTTATAGAATGGAAAGGATTCAAGAGTTTATTCTTGGTGGGTGGTGGTCTAGACTACCAACGTCCCATTTTTCCCAGTGACTTGGTGGAACTTTAAAATAGTGGTATGATCACCCGGTGTCATGGCCACCCGATGTATGCATGGAGAGTTCTTTGCACAATTGAGAATATGTTAGGGACCATGGGAAAGAAGCAACCATTGATAGATTATGAATATAATGTGATGGATGAATATGATGCATATGGTATGCATTTACATAACCCTATAAGTTATAGTATCAATGGTATTTGGAATAATGCTCTCTCTCTCTTGTTTGGAACATACTTGGTACATGGTTGGATGCACTTGTTTATGGTACAGGTTGATTACAGGTTGGTGCATGGTTGATGCACTTGTTTATGGTACAGGTTGATTACAAGTCGGTGCATGGTTGTTTCACTTGTTTATGGTATAGGTTGATTACAGGTTGAGGTACAGGTTGATGCATGGATCAAATTTATTGGTACAGGTTTACAGCGGTATGTCTCATAGTGATAGTGTGACAGTGGTTCCATCATTCTATTTATACTTCAGGGTGGCAGGACGGGGCAAGGACAAGTGGTTGTAGCCACCTTCTGGTTGTAGCCAGAGAACAATGGGGGTTGTAGCCTCCTTCTGGTTGTAGCCATAGAGTTGGGGAGTTGGAGATTTCCTCAGGTTGTAGCCTGAGAAACTAGGGGGTTGGAGCCTGTTATCACCCTATAAGTTATAGGATCAACTGATGACTGGAATATTATCTCTCTCTACTGTTTTTGTTGACAAATGATTTTTCATTCTGCAAATAATTTAAAAAAGAAAAGAAAAAGAAAGAAAAGAAAATAAAAAAGAAAATAAAAAGAAAAGAGGGCATAAAAGAATTTCAATAAAAGCCCCATGCAATAATAGTAACTTGGTCCATACCTTTCAAGCATGGACAAGTTATTTTTAAATTGATGTTGATAGGATTAGTGAATAAGCTTGGCTAAACTGTTCAATCTTAGCCAAGCGATCTAGGGTAGATTAGTGTATAAATCTAGCCAGACTGTCTAATCTTGGTTACATAGCCCCAGGGTAGAGTAAATTCTTAACCCAACAGTCTAATCTAGGTTAATTGTCATAGGAAACTAGGTTAGAATATAGGCTAGTGTCTTTACTTCAATAAAACCAGCTTGATGATCAATGTTACACCATGATTTGGATACCTAAAAGGTTGTTTGGCTAACCCCTTGGTGGTGTA
>SNQJ01S0211021.1:13535-29411 GCA_010110895.2 Picea sitchensis | reverse complement strand
GTGATAAACCTGGGTTTAGTGGGAGCTTTTGCAGTGGTGATTTGAGTGCAGAAAGAGAAATCGCAAGATCTTCTAGAATCGAGATAGAGAAGTTCAACGGTAAAAACTTTGAGCTATGGAAGTTGAAGATGGAGGACCTTATTGTAGACAAAGAATAATGGATCGCTGTGGATCCTGGTACACAGCCTACTAGTACACCATCTACTAGCACACAGGCTACTGGTACACAACTTACCAGTACACCACCTACTGGTATGTTGAAGGTAGATTGGGAGAAGTTGGAAAGAAGAGCAAGGAGTACTATTCGACTCTGCCTGGAAGATTCGGTGTTGTTGAATGTCTCAGGAGTGTCTACAACCAAGGAACTATGGGATAAGTTGGGGAATTTGTATCAATCAAAGTCCCTGGTAAACAAGTTGTTTCTTTGAAAGAAGATGTATCATCTTAGGATGGAAGATGGATATTCTGTGACACAACATCTAAATTCCTTTAATACTCTAGTAAGTCAACTTGTCTCTGTTAATATTATGATTGTATAAGAAGATAAGTGTATTACTTTGTTATGTTCTTTTCCAGACTCTTGGGATAATATGGTTGTAGCAATTGATAGTACCACTCAATCTACATTGAAGTATGAGGATGTAGTTTCATCCTTGTTAGCTGAAGAGATGAGGTGGAAAAGCATGGATGGTCATAACACAGATGCTTTATTTGTAAGAGGTCGTACCTAAGACATGAATCCTAGTAGGCCTTCAGGGGGGAGATCTAAATCTATAGGTAGATATAAGTATCCAGGAAAATATTTGAGGAAATGCTGGAAGTGTGGTAAAACATGGCATTATAAGAAAGATTGCAAGTCTAAGAAGGTTGAAAAACCAAAGGGATTTGACAGTACTGTTGTGAGGTAAATCCCCTTACGGACTAGCAAATAGGGTTATCTTATGCATGCAGATATGACCAAAAGAAATCTACTTTCTACCTTCGTCCCTAGACTTAAACCCCATTCCTTTTCAGAAAATACATGGTGATGATGCCAAGATCACCCAAACAACCAGTAAGCCCAAGTACCCTTGCAAGAATTGTAAGGGTAGTCATCTTCTTAAGGATTGCCTTGGTATATCCAAGGTTATAAAAGCATAGTATACACACCCTCTCNCTCCATCCCATGTCGTCAGCCTCTGAACAACATGCTGATGACCTCCCGTCAACTAGTCACGATACCGTTGGGAAGAAGAAAAGTAGAGTCAAGTTCCCGTGTATGTTATGTAGAGAAATTCATCAAACTCACATTTTCCCTTATATGGACGAAGCCTTTAAATTATTGGATGACATGACTATTTCCCAACCTCAACTTCCAGCTGCTTACCGTAAGATTTCTCTCAACCCACTTGTAGTTGATGGAATGATCAATCTGGTTGCTTTGTCAGTTAGTTTGGTTGATCATGTGGTCAATATGGTCACGTCCTCAGTTGAACCAATTGATAAAGTGGTCGATCCGATTTCATCCTCGGTCGATCCCACTCTCTTGTTAGAGAGTAAAACCCAAGCGATCGATCCGTTTCCAGCCATTGATCCCATTGTCCCCTTTGAGAATGTAACCCAAGTGGTCGATCTGATCTCATCATCGGATGATCCTAGTCTCCCACTAGAGATTAAACCCAATACTGCCCATGTTTTTCTCATTGGTACATAATCTACCGTGCTAGGGGGAATTCCTCCTTCTTCTATGGAACCTCCTCCAAGCAATGAGGCCATCCTTTTTGATTGGGGTGCGCTAACTGGACCTCATTTCCCTCTCACATTCCTTTCAAGATTACCATACAGGTTTGTGGTCGGGACATTCCTCAGACACTGATAGATGAAGGTGCATCCATTAGTATTTTGTCTTGTATTGCTTGGCAAGCTTTGGGTTATCCTTAGCTTGTGTCGGTTATGTAGAATTTGTTAGCTTTTAACAGAAGAACTAGTCAACCTTTAGGGACCCTTCCTCAGTTTCCCGTAACTTTGGGAGGGAAAATTGTCTTTATTGATGTCAAGGTAGTCCAAGACCACTTGGATTTCGATTTACTCCTTGGGCGATATTATTTCTATGACATGAAATCTATCATGTCCACTCTTTTTCATGTGATATCTTTCCCCCAAAATTGTGACTATTGATCAACTTTGGTTTGTTGGCCCTGACTTGACCATCAAATCAATGACCTCCCTAGACAGTTCTCATATGCAGAAGGTATCGCCCTCACCATAGGTCAATTATGTGGCATTGTCTCCCATGCCTTCAGATGGCGATGAAGATGAGCCTCTAACTGTAATCTCAGTCTCTTATGACTTGGATCCGGTAGTTGACATGGTGATCTCTTCGATAGGGTCTTTAGAGCCCGATCTCTTTACTCCTATCATGACCCTCGACATGGTGTCTTTCCAGAGAGTTGTTCTTCCATCCAATGAAGATATGTTGGAATCCATGACCGAGTTTTGTCCCTTGACATGGCATCCTTCTAGAGCGTTGTCCTCATGGATGCCATGATCAAGAAGAGTCTTTTGAGCATGGTTTTTTGATTGCAAGCTCTTTAAAAAATGAACCAACTATGAGTATAGTTTTGCGTCTCTGTAGAAACCTCGTTAAAAAATGAAACAGAGCTTACGAGCATAGTTCTGTTTTTGTGTCAATCTCGTTAAAAAATGAAACAAAGGTTTGGGGATTGAACCTAGATTCTTGAGCATAGTTCTTATTCCTATGTCAAGCTCGTCAAAAAATAAAACAGATTTTTCCCGCTCTATGTTTGAGTCAAGTCCTTCGTCTAGTATTTGAAGCTTCATTTCATTCTCCTTTGCAGTTGGATGAAACTAAGATCGTGCGGCATTTTCTTCTAGCCTATGGATTTCATGATGAATTTGAGCTGCTAGCTTCTTAAGTTGGGGGCTAAGTACCAACCATGCGAATTCGTGAACCATGCGTTGGGAAGTTGCAAGCATAGTTTTTACATTGGTTCAAGCTTGTGTAAAAATGAAACCACCTACCTCAAGCATAGTTTCTTCCAGTTCAAGCTTGTATAAAAATGAAACCAAGTCCAAGCATAGTTTCTTGTGGTTCAAGCTTGTGTAAAAATGAAACCAGGTCCAAGCATAGTTTTGTTTAGTTTTTAAGCTCGTGTAAAAATAAAATCTATCATAAGCATAGTTTTTTTTTGTTTTAAGCTTGTGTAAAAATGAAAACAATCCCAAGTTTAGTCTTTATTCTTTCTCGTGCTTGTAAATACAAGAGAATATAACTGAGTAAACTTTTATCACTTTTTCGGAATTGTAAAGGTTATATGAAAAAGGATTCCCCTGGAGTTCCCTTTAAGCTATTTTCAGACTCTCTAAACATGAAAATATTTCCGAGCGATCTTGTTCTTTTCACACTCGTTAAAGTATTCGAAGAAAACATCTGTTGAGTGGTAGATTATTAGTTTTTCGGTCTCATCAGACTACTTTATGAAAAAGGACATGTTGGAGTTTCCTTTAAAGTGTTTTTCAGACTCTTTAAATATGAAAAACCCCTGAGTTTACTTTCCTTGGACTCGTAAAACAAACATCAAAAGGCCCATATGGGACTGAACTACTCCTTCCTAGGGTTTGTTAAAAATACTCTGAGGGACTCATTCGAACAATGAGATTACATTATAAGCATATGTTATCCTCCTCAAGCTTGTGTAAAAATAAAGAGGTACATGCCATAAATGGTGGGGGGAAATTGGGAAAGAAATGTATCTAAACTTGTATTCTATGGAAGAGTCTCTTTTGAACATGATACCCTTTCACTCGCTTTGTGTCTAAGTTGGAAAATCTGCTTGTCTCCTGATCATACTCCTTTTTAAGATTACAAATTTGTCTTTGATCCCTGTTGTTGAGTCAGTGTTTCCAAGACAATTGTTATGTCATCAATATGTTCAAAGAGAAGTTCAACAGAGAAAGACTTCTATTGCATCGACCATTTTTGCAGTCCTTAAGCCTTCTATTATTTCGTCCATCCCCGAGTCAGTCCTAAATCATTTATTACTCTGATCTACTTCAAATCTTGTTACCTGTTTCGTTTCACTGATGGGGGATACATTAAGAAATTCTTGTGATGAGTATTTTCCCGTCGACTTCAACTCATTATCTAGGAATTAGACTTAGAAACTAATTGGTACCTTGGAACTTGCATGCCTCAATGGCAGGTTTCCTCACTTTCGACAATGGGTTTTCATTATTGACCCCTGATCGGAAGATTCCACCGAGTGTTCGACTTCAGCTTATTAATTCGCACCCGTTGGATGGTACTAGTGTACCTTGGGAGTCATTGAAATTAATGGTGATTTCCCTCTCACTTGTTAACGATATTCTCTAATGACCGATAATCAAGTGGTTTCTACCATGTTCGACTTCAACACATGTGATCGCATGGTTAGATTCGTACTATAGAGTGATGGAGATGAAGACCCTGGAACGTTTCTGACATATTCAAGTTGCATTGGAGTATATTCAGATTGTACTGTTGCATAGATCCACAGTGTATGTCTCATGGATATGTTCAAATTTGAGTCTTTAACACATAGATCCACAATGTATTTTTGGTGACCATGTTCAGATTTGAGTCATAATGGCATGGATCCACAGTATATGTTTGGTGGCCATGACCTATGTTACTTGACATGGATCTTTTCATGTCAGAATTTATGCTTTGAATCATTTGTATTCTGATTATGGGAATTCCTACCTCAGCGATGATATATTATTGTACAGTATTTCCTTGTTTATTGGCAGGTTTTCGACCAACGTGTTCCTTGTTCCCTACACATACTCAAAAAAGTATTTTGGATATCACTCTATTCTAACTTCATACTTTGGGGGGATCATTGTTACACATTGTTTTCATCACCCTTATGACCATTAATGATGTAAACCTATCCTTTTTCTTTAGAATGATCAATGGCCTTAATCCTTGAAGAAGAATGAAGATACTTTTTCCCAGAGAGATGAAATTATACTTTTCCTTTGTCAAAAAGCTTATAAAAAGGGATCATAGAAACTTGCTTAGTGTTAAGGGTGAGACGATCTAGGATTGTCGCAGGTTGCACCATAGTGGCCTGCGACATTGTCATAGTTTTCTCAGTGTTAAGGGTGTGACGATTTTTGTACGAAGGAAAAAGAGGAATTTCTTGAAATTTATAGAATATAAGCTTCGAGGGTGAGGTGGAATCCGATTGGTTTGGATCTGAGTCACATCCCTGATCTGATGGGACCATCCTAAACCCCTCACCCTATCCTTTTTAGCCTATAAAAGGAGAGGATTTCTCATTGGGAAAGTTATCTTGTAGATTAGAAAAGTTGGAAAATTCTTGAGTTTTGTAGCTTGGAGTTTTTGGAGCTTGTATGTTGGCTTTGAGATTTTCTTTGTCAAGATAGATTGTTGGTCTCAGAATATGTGGAGAAGAAGTGTGTGGGAAGAAAGGAACTGTTGGAAGGAACCTGACAACATCAGGGCATCTGGTTGTATCTTTCTTCCACATTCTTTAATACAGTGATATATTTCTTTCCCATAAAATTGGTCTTATTTTATTGTATGAATCCTTGATCACATACATAGGTTTTGTTGAGTATATGTTGTTTCTTTCACTTTGTTGGCTTGTGTATTTTTACAGGTTCAACATCCCATAAGCCATGGAATGGAGCGAGGATGAAACTAGTGAAGAAAAATGACATTTAAAAGGTATGTCATTTATCTCTTGTTAGTTAGTATGCTTGATAATTAAAACTTAGGGAAAGTTTTATATTTTGTCTTGCTTTGTTCTAGTTTCAGGGTGAAACTAGGGAGATTTGTTTGTTTCCGCACTTAACGATATGTCTGATAACACTCACCTTTCCTAAACTTACCCTTGGGATCCTTGTGTGGTATCTAGATCCACCTCCTACCATTCTGAGCTCTTTCCTTATTTGTCTTTGACCCCCGTGTAGCCTATTCTGATTCATATTGGTATCCCACATCCAACTGCACCCTTCATTCCTCCTTTTCCCCCTTATGATCCCTCACCCGAGTCTTCTCAAGTCCCATCATGACCAAAACAAGCCCCTCCCCAACCCAATACCAAGAAGGCTCAAACCTAGAGCAAGGCCAAAGGAAACACTACCCAAAACCATCCTCACCCCACCATAGCCATGTATTCTACCATAGAGAGGCCCATTCCTCCTCGTGCATTGTGTGAGCTACCAAGTCATATTACCTTTCACTACCCTCAACTTCTAGAATTGTAAGAGATTTACAACTCTGAAAATATGGATGTTTCTTCTTCCACTTCAATTATGAAAATCCAACTTCTTGAACCAACCACCAAATGTCTAAATCCTTTACATACAAAACAACCTTGTGAATTATGTGACAATTATGGTCATTACTCTCAACATTGTCCTCATCTTCCTCAGTTTAGAGATGCTTTGTAGGTCCTTTTCCAGTTGGAGGCTACACATGTGAAGGCCACCACCCCAATGATTGAAGATTCATAATCTCATTGAGAGCCATCCCCACCCACTGCCCATACCTCGCACATCTCCAATGGTTTTGACCCTTCAAAGTAAGAAAATCACCCGATTCTCTTCTTTAGGGATGTACCTCACAACCCCTTGTGAGCACTTCATTCAAGGTTTTCTTTGTATAGTTTTTATATTTGATGTTTTGGTTGCATTCACATTGCATGTATTTCATATTATTTGTTATCTTATTCAAGCACCTTTCATATGGACCCTATCTCCTCCTACATTGGTTATGTTGATCATGCAAGTAATTCTACACGGAATATATCCTCTAAAACTTAGGCCTTTTTTACCCCCATGCTTACCCTCTATCATTCTAGTGGTGTTTGTGACAGATTTGAGATCCAAGAGGATCTATAATGCTCCAAAATGATCCAGGAGGATCCAAAATGCTAAAAAAATTGATCTTCTCATACGCTCTTAAAATTAATTCATTGCATAGATATCGATGATATATTTTCAATGGTGGAAAAATAATCTCAAACATAGTTCATATGAGAAAGTTATGGTTGTTTGAAGTTTGGAAAAAACAAGCAAATTGGGGGTGCCACATGGAAAGATCATAGACTGAAACATGGAATATCCATACAATTCATACAAATGATAGAATTATTTCATACTAACCTTAGCAATATGATGTGGCAACATGAGAGGTTGCAACATGTCACTCATTTTTTGGCATTTTCAAGCACCCATGTGGACCAATAAAAATGTGCCATGTGTCATCTCTACTGATGATGTGGAATTCATATGATGACATGGAAGGAGACATGTGGAAGGTACAATCAACATCCATATGTTGATGTGGAAATGAATGGATAGTGACATGGCAAAGTGTTGACTGTGCATACAAATGGACCAACCAGAGAGTGTCATGTGGCACTCTTTGATTGGAAAATAATGGCTAAAGAGAATAAAGGTTGTTGGGTCAAATGGGAATCAAACCCATGACCTCTAGGAAAACTTTATCCTTCTACCATTGTGCCACAATTTCTTCTTGTTACAACAAACAAACTAATATTTATTTAAATGTAACAAATGCAGCCTGAGCATATAAGGGGTTGGTTAGGCCGACTTACCCTATATAAAATAACACTCATGCCACACACAAGAACATGTATTTGTGTGCTAGGATTGGAATGTGTGTCATAGAAGTTTGTGCCAAGTTCATATTGCCTCGTTTTACATGCAAGAGGTGTCCTTAGTTTTGGGTTTGTCTTGTTTTGCATGCTATTGAGTTCTTTGAGGGAAGTATATAATGTTTATACTCATTTTTCTCATAATTTTGAGGGGAATATGATGGTTATGTCAGTTTTGTGAAAAATATCTGCATATGAAAGTCTTAGTTCAGATTGCTATGTATGAGACCCGTAGTCTCGTTATGCATGCAAAATGGATTTTTGGGTACCTATTCAGAACATAGTCAAGTTTATACTTGTTTCTCTCAGAATTTTGAGATGAATTTAGTGGTGACATCTGTTTCTAGGATTGAGCATTATACTTGAAGGGTGTCTTCAAAATCTTGGTATTTGTAAGTCCATTCATTGTAATTTTGGCAATTGAGAATCAAAGAGCGGTCTCACTAATTGAAAATGGACCTGGAGATGTAGCCCAAGATGGGTGAACTCCATTAACAAACTGTTTATGTTCCATTTGAATTGTTGTTGATCTTACTTTACTTCATTTCAGTATTTTATTTATGCAAGTTATTCATCAATGTTATTGAAATTTATGGATAAATAAGACATTCACATGTTATTTGCAAATAGTCAAAGACGATCTTCATTTTCAAATCTAGTCGGATGTTTATATATACTTAAGAATTAATTTTGACATATAATGATTTTCAGATCAGTTGGTATCAGAGATGGTTTTTATGTGTATTTGCAAGTGAATGCTTATGAGGTCCAAATCTAAGCGAGGTGAAGGCAAGATTGCAAGTTATAATCTTGAAATTGGTTCGATCTTCACTCCAAGAGGAAAGATGGCTTCACCAAGAAGGTCAGGTCCTTATGAATATGAAGATTATTTCTTCGAGGAATTTAATTTAATGAAGGCCACGGTGGAAGAAATGTATGAGGATCGAAATAAGGCCAAGGGAGAAAGGACACTGGTAAAAAATGGAGCAGTTAAAGAAGAAGGAGAAGGTGAAAAACCTCCAAATCCTCCTCCACCCCCATCATCATCATCATACTCCTCCTCATCCTCCCTATCTTCTTCCGATGGAAGTGAACATTCTTCTCATAAAAGGAAAACACATTCTAAGAAGTCTTCTCATTCTCATGATTTGCCTTTGTTAAATCTAGATGTAAAGTTTTATTTTCCTACTTATGATGGAGAGTTGAATGTAGATAAGTTGTATAATTGGGTCAAACAGATTTAAGTGTATTGCAGGGTACAAAAAATCATACAAGACACTTCAAAGATACAATTGGCTACTCTTTGCCTGAGCGGTACAACTTTGATATGGTGGGAGAGTCAGAAAAAAGCTAATCTTATTCAACATGGTAAAATCTTTTCTTCCTAGATTGAATTCGTTGCTAAATTAAGAAAGAAATTTTGTCCATTGGCTTATATGGAAACATCTAAGACAAGGAAAAGGGAAAATTTTTCAATCTTATACAGAAGTATTTAAGAGGAAGGCATTGTCTTTGGGAATTCCATTACATACTCTTGAGACTCTTCTGAAGTATATTGGTGGTATGCACTCATATCTTTTCCATACTATATTGATTTTTAATCCTACTAATATTGACAAAGTATCAATTCAAGCTACTCATTTTAAATCCAACAAAGGAAAACATGTTGTTGAGAATGTGTCAGAAGAGCCACATGAATTCGAGAAGAAGTCAAAGGGAAAAGAGAAGAGTAAGAAGACAACTGCAGTAAAGAAGGATGAAGAGAAAAACCTACATGTTCTCACCACGAGAAGAAAGGACACGATGAGAAGCATTGTCAGAAGTTGCATCCAGAATTGAAGCCAAAGAGGGCTCAACATAAGAGGGGTAAAAAGAATATCATGACCATAGTTTAGGAGCTTGGATCAGATTCTAAGGATGAAACCAAGGTTATGACTATGGGCATCAAAGGTAAATCTTATGTTGCAAGTTTCAGTTTGCGTACTTCTTCAACAAAGTATAGAGTAACCCTTGATGGAAGGGAAATAAATGACCAGTTTCATTTACAAGTTATCTCAAATCACACTAAGATTGATACACTTATTGATATATAGTGGATCACAAGTAAATCTTATTTCAGAGCAAGTTGTTCAGAATTTGGGATTGGAAACTAGGCCTCATCTGAGACTGTATCCTTTGGTTTGGATTTGTGATAATGCTCAGGTATAGGTAACTAAGAAATGCAAGTTACAATTTGAGATCACATCCAGTTTCATTGATGAGGTAGAGTTAGACGTTGTTCCACTTGACATTTGAGGGATGGTTTTGGGAAGTCCATACTTGTATGACATGAAGGAAATTTTCTGCTGGGAACATAACAAGTATCATATTTTCAGGGATGGGATTGAGTTCATTGTGAGAGCTCGTAAAATGAAGACTAATTTGACAGCTGTCACTACAGGGCACATGCTAGTTAATGTTAGTTTCTAGGATACAGGTTTACAACCTATGGTTGAAAGTAAAAAAAGTCCTTTGGTTGATGTTGTTTCTGTTAAGAAGGGAAAATATGTTGATGGTTCTTTCTCATTCACATCTATATATTCAATTTTGTTGTTCATTTTATCACTAGTCAATGGAGTATGTTTATTAGTTGCAACAATTAATGGCAGAGTTTTTGAATTTAAGGGACTGGTTAACTTGGTCAGAAATATTGTTTCAGTATTCATTATGGTTGTGATGAGTCAAGTGCTCGTTATCCAAGAAGGAATGATGGATGGATGATATTGTACAAGTGAGGAAAAGGCATTCTCACTTCATTTCTAAATGATCTATACTTTTGGAGGTCCAAAAGTTCTTCACTGGGGAGGTGTGATCCAGGAGGATCCATAACATTAAAAAATGATCCATGGGGATCCAAAATGCTCAAAAATTGAAATTATTAGATTCTCTTAAAAATGCATTCATTGTGTATATCTCATTGATATATTTCCAATGGCGCAAAAATCATCTCAAATGAAGTTCGTATGAGAAAGTTATGGCCGTTTGAAGTTTGGAAAAAATAGACAAAA
This sequence comes from Picea sitchensis, assembly GCA_010110895.2. Taxonomy (NCBI): domain Eukaryota; kingdom Viridiplantae; phylum Streptophyta; class Pinopsida; order Pinales; family Pinaceae; genus Picea; species Picea sitchensis. Next base: position 18,673 of record SNQJ01S0211021.1, on the reverse strand, counting down.
TGGGTGTGCCATGTGGAAATCCCACAAAATGCCACGTGGAATGTTCGTATAGGTTGTAAAACTGACAGGGTGATTTCATGATTACTTTAGCAGGATGACGTGGTATCATGAGAGGTTGCCACGTGTTACTCATTTTTGGCATTTTCAGGCACTCGTGTGGACCAATAAAAATGTGTTGTGTGTCATCATTTGTACGATGAAATGGCAGGAGATTGGTGATAGGAAAAATCAACATCCATATGCTGACATGGTAATCACTGGGCAGTGACATGGAAGCATGCTGACTATGTAGACAGGTGGACCAACGAGAGAGTTCCACATGGAACCCTTTAATTGGCCAATAATGGCTAAAGAGGATAAAGGTTGTTGGGTTGAATGGGAATCAAACCCATGACCTTCGGGAGAATATTCTAGGTAATATTTCAAAGTCTTAACTTTATCCTTCTAACATTGCACCACAATTACTTCTTGTTACAACAAACGAATGTGGCCCGAGCATATAGGGGGTTGGTTAGGCCGACTTACCCTATATAAACTAGCTCCCAAACCATGTATTTGCAGGCTAGGATTGGAATGCATGCCATAGAAGTTCATGCCAAGTTCATATTGCTTCATTTTGCATGCAAGCGGTGTCTTTAGTTTTGGGTTTGTCTCGTTTTGCATGCTATTGAGTTCTTTGAGGGAAGTATATAGTGTTTATACTCATTTTTCTCAGAATTTCAAGGGGAATCTGATGATGATGTCGGTTTTGTGAAAAAGTGTTGTGGATGAAATTATTAGTTCATATTTCTATGCATGAGACCCATAGTCTCGCTATGTGTGCAAAAAAGGATTTTCGGGTACCTATTTGGAACATAGTCAAGTTTATACTCGTTTTTCTCATAATTTTGAGAGGAATTCAATAGTGACCTTCGTTTTTGGGATTGAACAATAAACTTGAAGTGTGTCTTAAAAAAATTAGTATTTGTAATTCCATTCATTGTAAATTTGGCATTTGAGCATTAAAGAGCGGTCTCACTGATTGAAAAAGGACCCATAGATGTAGCCCAAGATGGGTGAAATCCGTTAACAAATTGTTTATGTGCGATTTGAATTGTTGTTGATCTTATTTTACTTCATTTCAACATTTTATTTCTGCAAGTTATTCATCAATGTTATTGAAGTTTATGGATAAGCAATACATTCACATGTTATTTGCAAATAGTCAAAGACAATATTCATTTATGAATCTGGTTGGATGTTTATATATACTTAAGAATTAACTTTGACCTCTAAGGATTTTCGGATCAATTTGCCACCAATAATTAGGATGAATATGATGCAGTGAAAAGTTTGTTAGATGATTCCCTTTCTCATTGCATTTTCCACCTTCATGTTTGTTTAGATTCCCAACTTCTCATAATGCAATTGAATGGTGTATATCGTATGTGCCACCCATGCTTAATTATGAAATGTTTGCATGTTTGACTCCTATTGTGATCATTTGAATCCATTACATTCAATCACATACCTAGAAGTCACAATCATTTTGTAGAAAACATTGCAAACAACATCCTATATTGACATCTAACACATGCATCGAAAAGAAGATACCCATTTGCATTCGTTTATACACTATCATACATGTAGATCAATACATACCATATATTGTACATTTTTCATTTCATCATCATACACATGTAGACATATGTCCATAAACATATTATATATTAAGAAAACCAAAAATAACATAAGTTGTATCAATATGATTCCATTACTCTACTATACAACTGACATGTCCATTACATGCTACATAATATAAAAATGGGGGGTCATCTTGTAAATGTGTTGAACCTGCACATAATAGATCTAGCTAGAAAATACCACACACATTTTCAAAGAGAAATTGAGAAAGAAGAAGCAAGAGAGAAAGAATGGAATAATTCTCATTAACCGTAATGATTAATTTATAATTTACACATGATATACTCTGTATAAATCAATCAATGCACACTAGAGGAGAACCAATGTGCCATAGTGGTGTTCTAGAGTGATCTGGACACACACCGACAGTTACGGGAGTGAACTACCACCTAGTCTAGTCTCTCAGGCAGTTACGAGAGTGAATTGCCACCTAGCTAAGTTAGCTAGTCAATTAGTCTCCAGTTAACTGAATGAAACAGAGTGTAGTGAGGAGTAGATCAAGGAATCAAGGGTAATACACCAGTATCGTGATGAAACCAAGGTTAATTTACATTATCATGGTGATGATCCCAATGTTGCATGGTGAAAAAACCAATGCAACATCTAGATTCAACTCAATTAGTCAAACTGAAGTGTCAACTAAAGAGAATATTATCCAGGTGGAATATTATCCCCTAAAATATAGGAGACAGGATAATGACTAATAATGACTAATAAACAAGGAAAAAAAATAGGAAAAATAAATCCTAGGTGTGTGTGAAGTAACTCCAACACCCTCCCTAAACATCACTATGGTGAAAATAAATAATGGGTCCCAAAAAACGAGACCATGTTAGGTACCCAAATACAAAAGATACACTGAAATAAAGTGAGGAAAGAGGGAAAACCTCATGGGAAACCCCCCCCTCAAGGTACAATGTATGTAAAAAGAAGAACTATAGTTGTTAGGTAACTGCGTCCTTCACTCCAAGATGACTGCACAGAGAGTGGAACTTCTCCTCATTGAAGGTCTTGGTGAATATGTATGCCTTCTGTTCCGTTGAAGGAAAAAATTATAGGTCAATGATCCCCTCGTGTACTAAGTCCTAGATGTAGTGCATGTGGATCTCGATGTGCTTCATCTGTTTCCTTTGAACTGGATCTCTGCAGAACTTCAGAGTGCTCTGGTTGTCACACCAGATGACGATCGATCGATGAAACTGAATTCCCAACTCAGTGAGAAAATAATGTAGCCACATAGCTTGAATGGTTATGTTAACTACCCCTATGTACTCTGCCTCGGCTGAAGAAAGAGCAATAGAAGCCTGCTTCTTTCTCGACCAAAAGATAGGCCCAGAACCAAGACCGAGTGAGTAACCAGATGTGAAATTGTGATCAAAGTTATTGCCACCCCAGTCAGAATCAATAAACCCGATGAGATATAATGTAGAGTCTGCTGCATAATGAATCCAAAAGGAGATGGTTCCCTGTACGTATCAAAGGATATGATTTGCAACCTTCCAATGTAGCTCATGCGACTCCTACATGAACCTAGAAACTACACCAAATTCATAGGAGAGGTCTGGTCTAGAGTGTGTGAGATACAACAAGCTCCCCACTAGCTTCTGTACAATGTGTTGTCAACCAGTGGAGTGTCCCTGCCATCCTCAATTTTGACTCCTTATAGGAAAGGAGTCGAAGTAGACTTCCATTCTGTCATGTGAAATCTGTCAAGGAGATCTCATGCATACTTGGCCTGAGATAGTTTGATTCCTGATGCATCATGACTGATCTATAATCCAAGTAAGAAGTGTAGTGGACCCATGTCCATCATCAAAAACCTGTCATGTAAAATTCTCTTGACTGTAGAAATCGCTGAAGTCGAGCAACCAGTGATTAGAAAATCATCAAAATATCGAAATAAGAGTAGAAATGAATCAACTGTCATGAGCATGCAGACATTTGGGTCTGATTTACAACGTGCAAATTTTTGTGACAACAGGTAGGAGTCCATATTGGCATATCATGCCCTTGGAGCCTGCTTAAGGCCATAAAGAGATTTATTCAATTGACATACCAAAGAGGAATCCTGCATAAATCCCTGTGGTTGCTCCATATAGATATCCTTAGATAGATCACCATGAATAAATGCATTCTTCACATCCATTTAATGGACTTCCCATCCCTTGGCCACCACAATGGAAAGTGCTAAACATATGGAATACACCATCGCTACTGGAGCGAAGGTCTCATCATAGTCAATGCCATGCACCTGCGGAAAGCCTTTGGAAACAAGCCTGGATTTGTATCTACTAATCTGTCCATCTGTTGTGCTCTTGGTCCTGTAGACCCATCTGCATTTGAAAATTTACCTTCTAGAAGGAATGGGAACCAGATCCCAAGTCTGATTCTTGAGGAGAGAGTTGTACTCCTCCTAAATGGTGGATTCCCAAAAGGGATTTCCAAAAGCCTCGCCATAAGACTTTGGATATGAAGATTGAACTAAGAAAAGATGCCTTTAGGGAAATGTTTTAGTGGCAGGGAGTGCAACAGGAGGCTCCTCGCAATCATATCGAGTCCTCCTAGTATCGGCTGGATCACCAACAAGATCCCCTGCATCCTGAAGAGTATTTTGTGCCCACTTGTGCCTCTTCTCTGGCTCTACATCTGCATCTGGATGCTTTGACTCTACATATGACTGTAATGAATATGTATCTGGATCATCTAAGTCCTATGAATCAAAACTCTCGTCTGAAGAAGAGTTAGCATGTGCATGCTCATCATCTCGGACATGTGGAATAATGAAGGTGTATGCATGCGACTATTGAGGTACACGTGAAACACTTTCCTCAAATTGGAAACTTTGCTCAATGATGAGCTAGTCTGAGGAAATATCAATAAGTCGTTATGCCTTGACACCGTCAGGGTATCCAACAAAAATACACTCAGTTCTTTGTGGATCAAGTTCCTTCCTCTTTTTAGAGGGAATCCATGCCCATGCACGTGAACTAAAAATATGAAAGTGGGTCACTTATGGTTTGAGGCCGCTCCAAGACTCGTAGGGGGTCTTATCCTTGACATATCTATCTGGAGATATTTTTTGGATGTATGTTTCACAATTAAGTTCTTTGGCCCATATTCTATGTGTAGTGACTTTGCATGTAGCATGGAAGATGCCATCTCTTTTAGAGATATATTTTTCTGCTCAATAACTCCATTTTGCTGCGGAGTATAGAGAATCATGTGCTGCAACTGAATCCTTGCATCATGAAAAAGATTATGGATCTCATGATTGAAATACTCTCCCCCATTATCAGTTCAGAGGACTTTGATTTTCTTTCCTGACTGTGTCTCAACCAAGGCTTTGAAATCTTTGAGGTGTTGAAAGACCTCAGATGTTAAGGTCCTAACCCACACATAGGTAGATCAATGTATTTGGATGTAATAAAGGTCAATATTAATAAGACCTTTCAATA
>SNQJ01S0211021.1:0-13525 GCA_010110895.2 Picea sitchensis | reverse complement strand
GATTCAAAGTGTTATTTCTGTTGCTATTTCGTATATCATTTCTGTGTATTGTGAAGATTATGCTGGATATTTTACTGTTATTCTGTCATTTCTAGCATTTCGTTTCTGTTCTGCATCTTTTATATATCTGGTATCTTGCATCAGATTATTTCTTGAGAAAGTAAATCCATGTAAAATGTGAGAAATCATCAACAAAAATGAGAACAAACCTCTCTTTGCTGATATATGGATGTGGAAAAGGACCCATGAGGTCACTATGGATCATATATAAAGGAGAGGAATCTCTCTGAGTCTTTCCTTTGTCGAATTTTTCTTGAGGGTGTTTTCCAAGAACACATCCCTCACAGACGCCTTCGGAGAAATGGATGTCTGGTAGACAATAAACCAATATTTTCTTGCTAATTTGTTGCATATATTTGAAATTCAAATGTCTAAACCTTTCATTCCATATCCTACTACTTTCATTAGCACGAGTAAGCAATAAAGAAAAATCTGGTTCAATAAATTCAGAAAATGTATAAAATCTAGATTAATGATTTACCTTACCGGTAGCAACCCTGGAATTGGTTTGCATGTCATAGATGTCCACTTCATTTGGTTTGAATATGAATTTATTTCTGGTGCCATAATTCATCATCTGATACATAAAGATAAGATTGACTGAAAGTTTGGGAACGTGCAACACATTCTCGAAGCTTCCGTTGGTGAGTTCAATACTTCCTTTTCCGGTGACCTCGACTGAAGATTTGTCCCCCATCAGAATAGGAGGACCTTTGCATGCATCCAATGAAGAATAGTATTTTTTTTTGGATGCTATGTGATGTGATTCTCTTGAATCTACGATCCAAGCATCAAGAGAGGAGTTGATGGCAATCAAGGCATGGCTAGAATTTCCTTTCTTGGGATTCTGATCTTCTGAATTCTTCTTCTTGGCACCTTCGGGGATGCGATATCCAAGGTTGTTTTGATGAAGTATTTGAGTCATTATATCTATTTGTTTCTACATGCATGTAGATTCTGGATGGAATCCTTAATGGCAGTACATGCATTTCTCCCCTTTTCTTCCGTTCCACCTTTGGATCCAGAGGCATCGATTAAGGGTTTTGAGTACCCTTCCTTCTTTGGATGTGCATGGGATTTACTTTTGTATTTATATTTATATTTATGATATTGATGGCTTCCATATTTCACATTAAGTGCATGCACCTTTGGGCCTTTGATTTTTCCCATGTTGATGAGCTTGGTTTTCTCTTGTGTCAGGGATTCGATAAAGTCCTTAAGAGAATGCATCTTCCAGGTGGCTCCAGAGGAGAATTTGACTAAATGGAATGTTGATACGAACATAGAGAATTCAGGACCAAGTTTGGAGATAATGGTGAGAACCATTTCTTTCTCCTCCTTAGATTTATCAACTCCACAAGCTTTGAGTTGCGACAGTAAATCCTTGAATTTTGTAAAGAAATCTTGGATATTGTTGAAGATTTTTGGATCCAATGTGAGAAATTCCACCTCTAGAATGTTTCTCCTCATCTCATCCTATTTTCCAAAGATCTGTTCCAAGGTGGTCCAGGCTTCATTGGGGGTTTTACAAGAATATATGTGAAAAAGGAGATCAAGAGAAATAAGACTGCAAATCGTTTTGAATGCTTCATCCATTCGATTTAGATACTTGGATTTTTCTATGGATGATGTCATTTATGTGTCTATATTCAAGTTTAACCTGTACAATCCTATATTTCTAAGATGTATGACTATCTTCTCCTTCCATGTAAAGTAATTGTAAGGTGTAAGAATGAATTCTTTTGGGAAATCCATCTTTCCGATGTCTTCAATCTTTTGTACCTACAAAAAAATTGGTGTAGATTTTTCTTAGCAGTGCATTGGCTATGATACCATGTAAATGTGTTGAACTTGCACATAATAGATCTATATAGAAAATACCACACACATTTGCAAAGATAAATTGAGAAATAAGAAGCAAGAGAGAAAGAATGGAAGAATTCTCATTAACCATAATGAATAATGAATAATTTACACATGATATACTCTATATAACTCAATAAATGAACACTGGAGGAGAACCAATGTGCCATAGTGGTGGTCTAGAGTGATTTGGACACACACCAACAGTTACGGGAGTGAACTGCCACCTAGTCTAATTTATCAGGAAGTTATGGGAGTGAACTGTCGCCTAGCTGAGTTAACTAGTCAACCAGTCTTCAGTTAACTGACTGAAACCGAGTGTAGTGAGGAGTAGATCAAGGAATCAAGGGTAGTGCACCAATATGGTTATGAAACTAAGGATAATGCACATTAGCATGGTGATGATCCCAATGTTGCATGGTGACAAAACCAATGCAACATCTAGACTCAACTCAACTAGTCAAACTGAAGAGAATATTCTCCAGGTGGATTATTCTCCCCTAAAATATAGGAGACTGGATAATGACTAATAATGACTAATAAAAAAGGAAAAACCTTAGGAAAAAGGAATCCTAGGTGTGTGTGAAGTAACTCCAACACATATATCTGCTTCTAATTCTCATCCCCATCAGATGGTGAAATATGTGCTAAGGGCATCATGTCCCCTGATGTGAGGTATCGCACCACCTAACTTGAGGCTCCTACCCTATGTAGGATGGAGCACCACTCTGCTCATACTTCGACACAATTGACAATACATTGGTCATCCATAGTATGCCATGCATTCTTAGATACCTCAGTCAACATGATCTCCAACATATGGTGTAGGTCCTCCATCTCCACCTACATATCATCCCCATGTCCAGAACCCTCTGGTCTAATATTGACTGATGCACTAGCCTCCTTGGTTGTTGTCTACCTCACTAGCCTCATCGATGCTATATTTGCAACTTGCACACGTACATGTTCTCAGTATCACATATTGACACATTTCACAAGATACAATAAAAATATATCACAAGCAAATTCACATTATTCCTTCCCATCAATTCCCCCATGCTCGACTTGCTAGCAAAGGTAGTTTTGGATCCCCCTGGTAGTTCATCCTTAAGTATGGATACTCCTTGATCACCATCGATAGTTTCTACCAATGACAAAAGAACTCATATCATAATGCATTCCCCACTACAACATCCCCACCTCTACATAGTACTTCACCCCACCAACACATATGGGGATCCTAAGGCCCCCCATCATGAATGTGCACATGTGGACGTAGTTTTGGAATCCACTCAAAGAAGAAGGAACACAATACCATCCTAAAGGCACAAATCCCTCCTTTTTATCTACGACATGTTGTCAGTTGGTGCTTCAACATCGTCAAAAGTATTTGTGCCCACCCAAAGTGAGCACCCTGTTGTTGGTTGTGGAGCCTAATTATATTCTTGATTCATAGGTCTTGTTTTATTTGTGTTTGGACCCCATTACTTAATGGGGGGTGATACAATATATTTTCATCGATGTGAGTTATAAGTAATTGTATTAAATGAGCATAAATTGAAATGCAACATAAAGGAGAATAACTCAATAATGAAGAGACATAAGCATCATATCTGATCACAAAAACTTGATAACGGAGTTCATCCCTGGTGGACTACGTCTTCGAGTCCTGCTCTCAAATGGGTAGGCCTTTTTATTAACTCAACAAAAGAATTTGGAAAAATACATAAGTATACCTCATTCTGGAGTTAAGTTGTAGAATCTTTGCTCAAATAAAAAAAAAACAACACCACTAAATTCGTGGCATCGAATTACCAAAAAATGACTATCTCCATGACTCGATCTGAGTCTGTCACTTCTGGGCCCCTAAGAAAATTCATCTCAATTTCTGTGCCTACACCTGCAATTAATTCATCAGAAAATTTCTCGAAAATCATGCCCTGTTCGTACAATCTTTCCCTAGTCTGACCCCCAAACTTTGGATGACTTGTATTTTTAAGTAAAAATGGAGGGAGGATGTACCAACATAGTCATTAGGCTAGTTGGTTGGTGGAGTTATATTAAAAGAATAGTGGTTGGGGGAGGTCCCAAGGTCAAGCCCGTGAGCCTCCCCTTTTTGGCACTTTGTTACAAAAAACCCCAAGTTGGCTCTATCCATTGGCGATGAATGCTATATATGGTGGAGGGATGATTGTTAACAAAATATGACAAAGATTTAATCTTGGCGGATCGTTGCTAGTTTGGCGGACCGACCATGTTTGGCGGATCTTGCCACTATTTTGGTGGATTTGTATTTATTATATATTTTTTTAGAAATTCATTTGTTATCCCTCATTGGGAATTTCCTTGCTGCAACATGGAAACCCATGAATGGGCCACATGGCATCCACTCATTTGCCCATGTCACCTTATTTCACAGTCACTGCCACATCATCTATGCCTGGTCATCTTGCACAGTCACTGCCACATCATCTATGCCTGGTCATCTTGCCATGTCACCAGACAGGTGGGTGTACGGTCTTCCATGTGGCTGTACAGACTGCCACGTGTCACCTTTTAATTGGTCCATGGATTTCCCCGAAAAGTCAAAAAATGAATGACATGTGGAAGCCTTTGGTGTTTCCATGTCACCATGTTGATGTCAACATGACATGTGTCTCCCTTTGCATGTGCCACGTATACTGTACGAACGATGAAATCATCTGTATTGGTGCTGATGTCAGTAGTACGAATGTTGAATCATCCCTGTTGACTGAGCTAGGTTGACCAAAACTTTTACCGTGAATATATTTTGATCCGTAACTTCGTTTGATGAGTCATTTATGCCGTTGGAAATATTGAGACATGCTCTTCATGATAATGCCAATTTCACTGAGTTTTGGGGACTTTTAATTTTTACCCTTTCTCTGTCTATTGAGGTCATTATGAGCTTCCTGAGTTGCTTATGTGAATTACGAGTTATCCTTAGTCTCCTATGGATACTTTTTGGATCACGCCTTCCCACTAAGATATTTTTTGACCATCAAAATCTTTCATCAATCAACATATAAGTGAGGGAAGAGTTCCCTCACCTTTTCCTTCTCAATCCACTTTTCCTTTCTTGGATGTGTGCCCTTCAAGCCCACTCGAAGATAATCAACATCACCCTTGCATGACTTCCTTGTCGTTCTATCCAAGACTATATCTTCCTTCATCTCATCCAAGTACTCAAGAGAAAATTCATCAACTGAAGGTATTGAAACTTCCTCACCCTGGTCCATGATCATGGGAGGCTCAAAAAATTTCAAGTTTTCCACATTTACAACTGAGTAATCTGCATATAAGGTGGAAGATCTAGATGAAAATAATTGGTACCACTTTTCTCCAAAATAGTGAAGGGTTCATAATGGATGGGCTTGAGTTTCTTTCCTTCACCTTTCAATCTCTCCTTGCGGATGTGAAACCATACCTGGTCTCCAACCTAGAACTGATGATCAACCCTATGTTTATTATGTCGATATTTATAGTGTACTTGACTTTTCTCCTACTATTCTTGACTTCTTGGTGTACCTGTTGTATCCTCTGAATGAACTTTCCGGCTCTATCTTCATTTCTTTCTTCATTTGAACTGACATTTATCCCATACATCAAGTCCAAAGGAACCTTATGCAAATACCCAAAACATGTCTCAAAATGTGAACACTGGGTGGAGGAATGTAAGGCTCGATTGTAAGCATGATGTACATAGGGTATATGTTCATCCCATAACTTGGGATTCTTGTTGTAGTAGCCTTGAAGAAAAAGTACCACTGTTTGGTTAACAACCTCTGTCTGTACATCAGTCGGTGGATGGACATAAGTGCCTCTCTTCAACTTGGTGTACATCATTCTCCACAAGATTGTCCAAAAATCCCCAAGGAATCGAGTATCTTGATCCGAGATAATCAATGTGGGTAACCCAAAGTGAACCCAAACATACTGAAAGAAGAGATTAGCAGTATGATCAGTAATGATCTTCTTTTTACATGGAATTAAGATACACATCTAGGTGAACCTATCCACTACAACATACAAATAGTCATGACCCCTTTTCAGCATTGGTAAACCCCCTACAAAATCCATGGAGATACTTTCCCATGGATGGGATGGAACAAGAAGCGGTGAGTATAACCCCAATTTTCTATTAGTGGGATTACAAGTAGAACACATCACACAACCCTTTACATATTTAGTTACAACTGCTTTCATTTGAAGCCAGTAAAAAAACCTTTGTATTTGAGCCATAGTTTTTCCTACCCAAAAATTTTCAGACACAAGAGAAGTGTGATCTTCTCGTATTACATGGACTTGTTCACATGTAGGAATACATAGCTTTCCAATATGGTAGAGTAGTTTTCCTTGCAGACAATAGTTCTCTACCTGTGCACCATGGGTTATCTTCTCAAATACTTCTTTAAAATATTCATCAAAGACACATTCTTCCACATAGCTATCATGAGATAAAGAAGCATTCTTCAAAATAATAGAAGCAACAATAGGAGGTCTAGAAATCGTATCAACTACCTTGTTACTTGTACCCTTTTTGATTTGATTACCAAATGAAATTTTTGAAGAAAACACATTCATCTGTAATGTCAAGATTGTTGTAGCTTGGTTTGTGCTTGGAGATACTGTAAGGGTTGATGATATGTATGTATGATTGTTTCCTTCCTTAACAAGTAGTTCTTTCATTTCTTTACACTTTGAACTAATGCATACAACTCTTTATCATACGTAGGATAGTTAACAACAAATTGGTTAAAAGTTTCATAGTGGTAACATATAGGCTTACTATATTGCATCAATACTGCACCCATGGCGTAACCGCTGACATCTGTCTCAATCTTGAAATGCTGTTGAATATTTGGTAGTGCTAATACTGGTGCGGAACTGATATTTTCCTTCAAAGTGTTGAAATATTTTTGTTTCTTTCCTCCCCACTGAAAAGTGTTCTTCACACTGGTTAAGGAATGAAAAGGAGTTGCAATAAAAGAGAAGTTTGAAATGAATCTCCTCCAATACTGGACTACACCTAAGACGCTTTGTATTTCTGTTACACTTTTGGGCTTAGGACAATTTACAATTACATCAATATTGGAAGGATCAATTCTCAATTGTCCTCCTCCTACAATATGACCTAAGTACACAAGTGTAGTCTTACCAAATTCACATTTGGAAAACTTTACATACAACTTTTCCCTTTGCAAAGTATCCAATACTTGTTTTACATGCCTTACATGTTCATCCCAAGTCCCACTAAATACAAGAATGCCATCTAAATATACAATAAAAAAATCATCTAGAAATGGCCTGAATACATCATTCATCACACACATGAAGGTTGTCGGATCATCACAAAGACCAAATGACATAACTAACCACTCAAACAATCCTTGTTTGATTTTAAAGGAAGTTTTCCATGCATCCTATTCTGCAACCCTGATATGATGGTATCCACTTCACAAATCCAACTTAGTGAAATAAAGAACATTCTTTAATTGATCAAGTAAATCATCTATACGAGGAAGAGGGTATCGATTTTACACCGTGATTTTATTTAAGGCTCGATAATCGACACACATTCACCATTTTCCATCCTTCTTTGGCACCATCACGATTCGAGAACCACAAGGAGATGAGCTGGTCCTGATGACCCCTTGATCCAATAAGCCTTGTACCTACTTTTGATCTCTGTCATCTCTACAACTGACATCTTGTACATGCCCACATTAGGAAGAGGTGAATCCTACTGAAGATGTATTTCATGTTGGATTTCCCTCTTAGGAGGTAATCCATCTGGTTCCTAGAAAATATCATCATGCTTAGAAACAATATCAATTAATTCTTTCTTATGAGAAGGATCACATCCTTGAAAAGCATCGGATGTTTCGAGGTCCTTTTCCCTTACGACCATGAGTACATAAATATTATTAGTGTTTATGAGTCTCTTCATTTGTCCAACACTAACAAGTGTTGTGTTTACCCTCATGCCATGGACTCTAACAATATATTCCACTCCCCCTTTAGTAAGGTGATATTTGTTCTCATGATGAAAGAAGACTGCTTTTCTATCATAAAGATAAGGACTCCCTGACACTATGCCACATATATCAAGTGATACACTATCCAAATCCACTTCATCAATCAACTTTGAAGCAATAAAAAATCTGACCCTACACTTCTTGGTGCCATTAACTTTTTCTTTATCACATACCCAATCAAGAGGATAAGGATTTGGATGTGGTTTAGTTTGAAGACCCATCTTTTTGACAAGTTCTTCATATATCAAGTTTACTTGGGAACCCATATCAAATAATGTATCTCTATTAGTGTGCTTAGATACAACCCTTATATGAAATAATTGATTCCTCTTTCTTTCATCATAATGAGATTATTATTGGAATTTGAACTAGAATGAAGGGAATCTTTACCTTGTACTCCAACTGCTATGATCTTTCCTTCGTCTCCCGAATCGGAACCAAGATCTTGTTGCACTATAGCAACGGTATTTGTCTCCCCCTTCCAACTAAACTGTTTCAGTCTCTTCTGTGGATGTATTTTCCAATAGTGTTCATCATCATGACCACTCTTGTTGCAATGAGTGCAAGATGGATTTCCTTCTTCTCGCTTTACAGTGGAAATATTTTTGTCTTTCCTTTTAAACTTATTAAACTTCTTATGTGGGAGATTGGAAGGTTTCTTTGTGGGATCTTATTGAACATGATTTTCCTTGTTCTCAAGGTGAGTGTCTTGCACACAAACTTCGTCAAGACTGGTGGGGTTAAACAATAACAAAGTATGATGAACATAACTGTGAAGTGTGCTAATATACTTCATTAAAGTTTCATAAGAATCCAAAGGAATTTTTAATGCAAGAGATTTCTTCCTAAATTCTTCTGTGAAACTTTGTACAGTTTGACCCTTACTTTACCTTAAAGTTTGCCATTCTATCATTTCTTTATGTAAATAACCCAATGGATAAAATTGCTTCCTTATCGCTGATTTAAATTCTGACCTTGAGAAAAGAATATTACCACACTTACTTTTGTCCTGAAGTTTTCTCTCCCACCATACGAGAGAAGTTCCTTCCAACTGAAGAGAATCCAATTTCACTTTAACTTCCTCTTCATCAATCTGTTGAACACTACAATATACTTCAACCTGTCAGATCCAATTATCTAGCTTTTCAAGATTAGCATCTCCATTAAACATAGGTAAAGAAAATTTTACATCAAGTTTTAATAATGGTTTCTTAAAAGAAATTTTATGGCTAGAATTATGAGATTAATGATAATGCCCAGAGGAACAAGAGCTAGAACTTGACGATGAAGATGTAGGCTCAAGAGGGTCTCCTCCAACCCCTTGATTCACCGAATAATTATCATCTACTTGTGCTTCCTTTTTCTTCCCTCTCTTCTTCATCCTCTTCTCGTAGTATCCATACATTCGCTCGACCATTTCTGAAATGCAATAAAAGACCATATAGAATTTTTTCTCCTGTTCATCACGCTTGTCATCTTCGACCATTTTCTTCCTTCGGGATGAACGAACAAATTCAGCATTGAAAGTATTAAGAGTTCTTTCACCCTGCTTATGATTGGCCCTAGTAAGAATTCACACTCAATAATTTAATTCAAAGATGACTTCTTTGATACCAACATGATCCAGGATCTTTTCATCGATTTGACTTATAAAGAATTGTATTAAATGATCATAAATTGAAATGCACCATAGATAAGGAATAAATCAATAATGAAGAGACATAAGCATAAGATATGAACACAAAAAATTGATAACGGAGTTCGTCCCTAGTGGAATACGTCTCCGGGTCTTGCTCTAAAATGGGTAGGCCTTTTTATTAACTCATCAAAAGAATTTGGAAAAATACATAAGTATACCTCATTTTGGAGTTAAGTTGCATAAGATTTTCTCAGATAAGAAAACAAAAAGAACCATTGAATTCATGGCATCGAATTACCCTAAAAATATTTTCTCCACGCCCCGATCTGAGTCTGTCACTTCCATGCCTAGTGAAAAAATTCATCTCGGTTTTCATGCCTGCACCTACAATTAATTCATCGGAAAATTTCTTGAAAATCGTTCCCTGTCCATACGACCATGCCCTTGTCTGACCCCTAAACTCTAGAAGACTTGGCATTTTAAGTAAAAATGGAGGGCAAATGTACCAACATAGCTGTTAGGATAGTTGGTTGGTTGAGTTATAATAATAGCATAGTGGTTGGGGGAGGTCCCGGGGTCAAGCCCACATGCCTCCTCCCGGGGTCAAGCCCACAAGCCTCCTCTTTTTGGAACTTTGTTACAACAAACCCCAAGTTGGTGCTAACCATTGGCGACGACTGCTATATATGGTAGAGGGATAGTGGTTAAATAGATATGACATAGATTTAATCTTGGTAGATCATTGTTAGTTTGGCAGACCGACTAGATTTGGCGGATCTTGCCACTATTTTGGAAGATTTGTATTTATTATATTTTTTTTTAGAAATTCGTTTGTTAGCCCTCATTGGGAATTTCCCTGCTGCCACGTGGAAGCCCATGACTAGGCCACATGGAAACCACTCATTGGCCCATGCCACCTTCTTGCACAGTCACTGCCATGTCATCTCTACCTGGTCAGCTTGCCATGTCACCGTATAGGTGGAAGTACGGTCTGCCATGTGGTTGTACGGATTTCCACGTGGCACCTTTTCATTAGTCCATGGATTTTTCTGAAAAATCCAAAAACGAGTGACACATGGAAGCCTCTAGTGCTGCCACGTCACCATGATGACATCATGCTGATGTCATCATGGCATGTGTCACCCTCTATGTGTGCCATGTATACTGTAGGGATGATGACATCATCCATACTAGTGCTGATCTTAGCAGTACGAATGTTGCCTCATCCCTATTGACTGGGCTAGGTTGACCAAAACTTTGACCACAAATATATTTTGATCCGTAACTCTGTTTGATGAGTCGTTTACACTGTTGGAAATCTTGCGACGTGCTCTTCACGATAATGCCAATTTCACTGAATTTTTAGGACTTTGAATTTTTTCCCTTTCTCTGTTTGTTGAGGCCATTATGAGCTTCTTGAGTTTCTTCTGCGAATTCTAAGTTATCCTTAGTCTTCTCTGGATCCTTTTTGGATCAGGGGGTGTTAGGTGGATTTCCCCCCCACTTCTCTCTCTAGGGAGGGGTGACAAGAAATTTTGGAGCCCCATTCTGGTGGGGGATTCGAGGGCAGGGCCCCCGAATTGAAATTTTGGGAAAAAATTCCTTGTAAAATATTGTAATTTCGTATTCAATATAGATCATTCATATAAAGTCTCATATTTGACAGTAGAAGTTATGGTAGGGTTTTTTTTCCCTAGAAGGAAACCATTTTTATGTATGAGGGAATTGTATTGCGGTTATGAGATCGAGTGGATATTGTATTCTGAGAGAAAGAAAAGGAAGTTACGATGGGTACGATGTAGGTTGTATCTCTTCATTTCCTAGATAATAATAAAGGAAGGACCTGGCAATTTCTCTTGTGTACGTAGCCCACATTGGGTGAACCACGTGTATCTGTGTCTCTATTGTATTGTGTATCTTCTGTGTTTTATTTTCACATATTTTTTTATTTTATTTCTTTGCTATCCTTTTTTTCTAACAATTGGTATCAGAGTGAAAGGTAACTCGCAGAAAAAGAGGGTTCTTGGTTTGAATAGGAGCAATGGAGAAAGATGGAAATTTTAAGGTCGATAAATTTAATGGCCAAAACTATCAGTTATGGAAGATGCAGATGGAAGATTATTTATATTAGAAGGATATTTACCTACCACTAGGTGGAAAAGAAAAGAAACAATTGAGTATGAAGGACGAAGAATGGGAAGTATTGATAGAAATACACTGGGAACGATACAACTATGCCTAACAACATTGGTGGCTTTCAATATTTCGAAAGAAAAGAAAATGGAGGATCTTATGAACGCATTGGATAAACTATATAAAAAAATTATTTCTAATGAAGCAATTATTTAATATGAATATGTCAGAAGATGGGTCTGTTTCCAATCATTTAAATGAATTCAATATGGTTACTAATCAACTAAGTTCTGTAAAAGTGGACTTTGATGATGAGGTTGGGGATATTCTAATCTTGTACTCATTTCCAGAAATATGGAATGGATTGGTCATGGATGTAAGTAACTCTATCTCTATTCCAAACACTTTAAAACTTGATGATTTTTTTGGTGTTACCTTAGCGAGGAAATTCGATGAAAAAACATAGGTGAGGCATCAGATAATGCATTGACTATGGAGAACAGGGGAAAACAAAGGGTAAGAGGATAGAGTCCAAGAAACCGTGGGAATTCTAGGAAGGGCCTATCTAACTCTAGACTAGGAAAGATAGAGTGTTGCAATTGTGGGAACAAATGACATCTGAAGAAATAATGCAAAGCTCCAAAGAGACAAAGAGATGGACAACATGATACAAATTAGAAAGAAAATGTAGCGGGTGATGTGTTAAAAGATGATTTGATTCTTTCTTCAGATAGTATTACCGAGTCTTATGTAGTATATTCAAGGGATTCATTTCATGCCACATCCCATATGAAATATTTTCAAAATTATGTTCAAGGTGATTTTAGACAGGTTTATTTGGGTGATGATGAACCATGTCAAATTGTTGGAATGGGTAAGGTACAAATAAAGAAAAATAATGGAAACCAATGGTAACTGAAAGAGGTGAGACATATACCATATATGAGAAGAAATCTAATTTCAACATGATAGTTGGAAAGTGAAGGATGTAGATCTACATTTATAGATAAGGTGTGGAAGGTCACTAAAGGATCACCGGTAATGGAAAAAAATGAGAGAAGGTAGGTACATTGTATTTATGTACTGGTAATGTTGATCTTCAATCTCTTTATATTTTATAGGTGTGGACACAACAATATGGCATAATAGGCTTTGATAGATGAGTGAGAAGTGGATGCAGATACTTCGCAAAATGATTTTTTTTCTAGATCTTAAACAAGTTGATTTGGATTTCTGTGAGCACTGTATTTATCGAAAACAAAAGAGAGTCAGATTTATCAGATTCGGGAAGGAAAAGAAGAGTGAAAAGTTATAGCTTGTGCATACATATGTATGTGGACCATATCCGATATCATTTCTTGGTGGCTCTTATTATTATGTCAATTTTATCGATGATGCAACTAGAAAAACTTGGGTTTATTGCATTCGACAAAAATCTGATGTTTTGGACACTTTTAAGAAATGGAAAGATTTGGTTGAGAATGAGACAGGAAAAAGGTTGAAGTGTCTCAAACCAAATAATGGAGGTGAATAATATAGCAAGGAGTTTTATAATTACTGTTCATACCATGGGATTCATAGAGAGAAGAAAGTTCTAGGAACACTACAATAAAATGGTGTGTCAAGAAGGATGAACAAGACAATCATGGAATGTGCAAGGAGTATGAGATTGCATGCTGGGTTGCCCTTACAGTTTTGAGTAGATGCTATAGATACTATTGTTTAATTAATAAACATAGGGAATTCAATCTCCTTGGATGGTGGCCTTCCA
>SNQJ01S0211020.1:0-15940 GCA_010110895.2 Picea sitchensis | reverse complement strand
CCATAGAAGTAAGTTAATGTTTTTGTTAATCAAAACTATTTCCTTAGTTGATTTCTCTTTATCTATTTTGTACCTATGCTCAACAATGATTTAAGAGTTTTCATTAAAATAATAAGGTAAGAAGGGGTGGAGTATTATTTAAGGATTTGACATTTATTTATGAATTAAATCTTGAGGAAATTTTAAGTTGACTAATACCTCAAGTTAGACTTTTGCAACTATTAGAAGAATAAATAAAATATTGTATTGTTAGTATTGTTAATCATTATTATAATTTAGTTATCATATTGGTGTACATTTTAAATAAACTTGATTATGGTGGTTGCTTACATGATATTGATATAGAGTTATTGTCACATTAATGAGGTGTTTTTGTGCGAGAGTTAAATTGGTTATTATATCTACTTGTTGAGTTTACCAAGTGGATTATTACACTAACATGATATGATATTAGCAATGATTTTATAATGAAATGAAACTAGACGTTTGAGTAGTTCTTATGATGTGAAATTGTACGATGAATTGACAGATATGATACCTCCATGTTCCTCAAAACAATCGCTAGTCCTGAGACCTTAAATGGTCAAAATAAATCAGATGAATCCTGGACTTGAACATTGATTATGTGTCTTGGAGGTACTAACCTTGTAGGGTAGGTTGGCGGTGTTAGCACTGAGAGTCACACTTAGACTACTAGAGGATAAGACTAATACCCATTTGATTTAAATGATTAAAATAAGTTATACTTGGTGGATCAGCAAGAGAAGAGTAAAAGGGAGGGTAGAAGACTACTTGCAAATGCATTATGTTGGGAATGGAGTCATAATATTATGCAAATCAAAGAAATCGGATGCCTACTAGACAAAAGGCTTGTGCAAGGATGGGTAGAAGAATAGAAGGTGAACAAAAAGAAGAATATCCACTTAACATAGAGTTTTTGTGAAAGATAGATAAAAAAGTGCTTGAACAATAATTAATGATTAACAAACAATTACCACAAATCCTTTGCAGCTCATGAATCCATTGACCAAAGGCAGCTTTTGATATTCAAAGTCTGTAAATATTACTCAAGCAAGATGATAAGAAGGAATGGAAACAAGAGAAAAATAGTCTGGTATCATAACTTTCATGAATTTCTAATGACATAAATGCCTACAACACATGCTCTCAGGCTTAAGAATACATAGATAAGTTGCCCCTACAACTCTCTCAAGTTCTCTTTTCCTAATGAACTCAACCCTCTTTCATTAAATATAAAATAACATCCAAAATATTCTTAGGAGGTCGTAGCCCATCTCTTTCATTGGATTCTAGGCCTTGGAGATAGGTGGCAATAGTCAAAGAGACAAAAATCCAACAAACTGCTAAATTTTAGGAAGTTGTTGGAAGTCATTAATAAATATGTTGCCAACTCATTGCATGAGGTTTTAATGGAGCTAAATCTTAGGTTCATGTGTCATTTATCATCTAAGTGATCTTTGATAATTCATTCGAACCCTCCTTGACATGTGGCAACCTCCAAACAAGGCAGATTTATCAAACTGTTAGAGTTTGCAATGCCTTTGACAACATGCGCTGTGAACTTCCTATAGGTGGTAATTTTGAATTTTCTCCCAAACTACAAACTAGGTTGGGCTGATAGTATTTCACAAAGTCAATGGTAATATGGTTCTTCTCCACACTAAATTTCAGAATAACCCACATCACCATTTGGGATTTATGATAAAATATTTAGAAGAAGTTGCTACAAGAAGTGAGTTTGTAGTGCCTAACAACAGCATTGTGAACTTTCCTGTAGGTGTTTTTTTGTGCCAAATCAACTTAATTGATGCCAAAACCATGAAATAAGACTTGAAAACCTATGATAAACCTACTACAACTTCTGAGTAATGAAAATAACTTGCATAAACAGAATATTCATAACAACATAGGACAAAACATTCCTTATATTTACAACCCTGCATATATAAGATATCATAGAAAAATTGATTGAAAGTTGCAGACATAATGCTTTATCCTCTTCTTGTTGTTGAACATTACACTAACGGTTCTTCAAGCTCTTAATCCACCATAAGCTTCTACAAAGAGTTCGTAGCGCCATAAGTGGTAGTATGTGATAGTATGCAGCGTACTGTGAGTTTGTAGCGCCTTTAACCAATTTGCAACGAGTTTAATGAAAATGGAGATGAATTTGATACATTTCCTTCTTTACAAATGATGACAATCACCCTTATAAAACTAAGACTTGACAATGTATTTTGAGCAACTTTAGACCCAAGGTTAAAATCAAGCACCTTGATTTATAATCATAAAAGATGACTCTAAACCTATGATCTTTTAAATGACCGACTCCTAGAAGAAGGAATTACCACATGACTAGAAAAGCTAATTATGTGCTTTAGTACATATCATGTGCTAACATTGGCTCCACAGGGGATGGAGACCTCCCTATGAGGCTCCAAGAACCTATGCAATTCGAGTGCCTTATGTTGATATTATGGTAGCTTCGGGAGGTATGTACCTCTATTATGACTTATGATGAGATTAGAATATTCCAGAAGGAAGCAAAGAAGTAAAGGAAACCCTAGACAAGTTGTCGGTTGCAGAAATATATTTAATATGAATTTATTAGTACCCAGAAGGAGAATTCGGCCCTGGAAATCCTGCCAGAATTACTATAAATATAGAGCGCTAGTACTCATTATTCATCATCTGAGTAGTTGTAGAGAGCCAGTTCTACGTAGTGCAGTTGCAGTCTTGTGCGCAAGTTCTGGGGAAGAGTGTTGCACCAGTTTTCTGGGTGGTACTATCTGATCAGCTTTGGTTACTTTTCTTACCTGGTGCATTAGCCTTTCTTGGCTATTGATTGCTACCAGTATTCTTCTCTGTCAAGGTCAAGGTGCTCGGAGGGTGGCTTCGGCCTATGGTTGGGTGACAAGGGTATTGTCAATGGTAAAACAAGAACAATCTTCTATATTCTAACAAGTTATGGGCCCACACCTCCTTCATTTAGTCTAAATGCTGGAAGGAATCATAGCTGCTAGAATATTGAGCTCGCTAAGGAACTGTCGCTAGGGTTACTAGTAGGAGCAGCTTCCAAGACACTGCAGCTAGGGTTACTAGTAGGTGCAGTTGCAGAAACCCTAATCCTCTTGTTGAGGCACCTTGAGTGAAGGGATTGACCTAATCTCTAGATAGATCAGTACGCCCTAGCCCAACACATCTCCTAGTACTCTCAGAAAGCCAAGACGTGAAGTTTGAATTTCTGGTCAAATATAGGGTTGACCAAGTCAAAGCAGCCATGATTAACTCTATGAATTCTGAAAACAAGTTATATGGAGCCTCTAACTTCAGAGCATGCAAGACAAGGATTGACCTCATCCTTGCCAAGAATAAAGTGTTGGATATCGTGAAAGGAAAGATCGTGAAACCAGAGTTTGAAGAAGGAAAAGAGAAGGAACCACAGAACGTTGCAGCTATGGATAAGTTCAAAGACGTTGACATCAATGCCATGAGTATCATAGTGGATTCTATAAAATACCACTTGATACCCTACATCTCCCATCTTGACTCATTGAAGAAGATGTACGATTATCTAACAAACCTCTTCTCAGTCAGAAACATTGGACAAATAATGAGTCTGAAGAATGAGCTCTGTGACATGAAGATGAATGATGATGATAGCATAGCATCATACTTTGTGAGGATCTCCCAGTTAAAATATCAACTACAATCTATTGAAGAGATCATTTTAGATAAGGAATTGGTAAACATAGTACTCAATGGTCTTCCCAAGATGTGGGATACATTTTCCGCAAGCATGAACACAAGGAAGGAGTATCCGACATTTGAAGAACTTTGGACTTGTTGTGTTCAAGAAAAATCTAGAATCAGTGCAAAAGGGAAACCCCAAAAGAAGTACGATGATCAAGCCTTCACAACAAGATTCAAGAATTTTAGGAACAAAAGGAAGTTTGGTTCAAGGAGAAAACCAAATCAAGAGAAGGACATTTCAGAAGTACAATGCTTCAACTGTCGAAAGTATGGTCACTACAAGAGTCATTGTCCTGAGCTAAAGAAAAGAAAAGGGACACACGAAGAATTAGTTTCCAAAGAAAAGAAACCTACAAAGAAGACCAAGGAGGATGAAAGAGACTTCTTCTTATGAAGTTAACAATACTATTCTTAGTTCTTGTACATATCCCATTTGCATAACCTTTGTACATATCTTGTATATCTATCTCTTAGAAAGATAATATGTTCCAAGAAGAACTATATCCATGGAAGAACAACAAGATAAGGATTTCTATACAACAAAGGATGAAATATATCATGTGAAAGCTATTACAAGATAAGCCGAAATCAAAATCAATCTTGAAGAAACCTGGAAGAAGCAAAGACAGAAAGAAGTTAGTAATCAAGAGGAAATTGGAGAAAAACTTATGACGTTTTGAAGAAGACAATAAGAGGGAAGCGTGGACTCTGTCAGACGGAGGGAGCCGATTATATATTGCAGAAGACAATAAGGATGCAGACGAAAAGCATGGAATCTATCAGATAGAGGGAGACGATTATATGCACTCATACATGAAGCAAGGATTAGGAGGGAGCTAATCCTATGATCCATTGAAGATGATGAAGTATATATATACCCTAGGTAGAAGTCCTAAAAGACAGTACATATTCAGTTCAAAATCAAAAGAAGTCTTCTTCAAAGAGAAGCCTTAAAGTATCCTTGGTTGTCCATTAACATCTGTGATCCTATGATGAAAGGAAGAAGTGGAATATTTAGGGCATGAAATCTATAAGAAACTCCATGGAACCAAGAGATAAAGAAAACACGAGGAAGAACATGAAGATTACAAGAAATAAAGAGAAGCCAGAACAACTAGTCATTGTATTGAGAATCACAAGATTACCAACCTAATATGAACTCACTAAAAGCAATCAAGCAGAGGAACTGCAAGTCGTAATGAGGAACAGTGTATGGAAGACTTATGAATGAAAGCATTGTGAGATCTAGAAATAGAGGTTCTCCCAGATGGAGGGAGAATACTATGATGATTACTTGTTCCAGTAAACCAGACATATCTCTACATGAGTCATTATATCATCTGCAACATCCAAGAGTTGGAGTTCTACATCAAATAAAAGCAAAGACTGTTCTCCAGAGCAATTCAACAAAGAGCATATGAAGAGAAATCTCAAGACATCGAGGCATATTAGAAAGAGACCCTTGTATGCAGATGGAAAAAGATGACTTGGTGGAAAACCTCCAGTGCACAGCAAAAGCGTGGTGAAGATTCTCTATAACAAAGATATTGTATCAAGATGATTACTCAGTAGATCAGATCTCATGATGACAGAAGAAGTGTCACATGGATATGTTCTAGTGTTCCAACAATGATATACTTCATTGGTTAGAGCTACATGAAGCCTTCAGAGAAAACCAGTGTTCCAAACAAAAGTACATTTGAAATCAAGAATTACATTATCCGTGATGAATTCCAGAAAGGAGAAAGTGGTTCTCCAATACATATCTCCATAGATGAGCAGATAAGCAGAAATTTTGGTAAAGCTTATGTCCAAGATGAAAGAGTTTGCGTACTCAAGCTGAAGCTCATGGAGACGACTTCCTTATTGAAAAAAGGAAGATATGACTCCCAGGTTGGGAGGGAGAACTGATGTATTATTGATTGTTGGACAGTCATTTTTTTGAAAAATGGTCCAAGATGAGCAGTTTCCTTTCTAGTTCGGAAAGTGGATTGAGATCTCTGACGGATAGCGATTTCCCATTGTGCTTAACATGGGAAATAGTCCAGATTGTTGATGTATCATAGACAACGACTTCCCATTGTGGTTAACATGGGGAGTGGTCTAGGGTAGTCTCTCTTCTTGAGGGTTACTCAAGAAGACTAGCCCACCTCATCGGATAGAAATTTCTCATTGTGGTTAACATGAGGAATGGTCCATTTTGGAGGTTGATACAGGACAGTCTTTTCCTCTTGTGGTTAACATAGGAAATGGTCCGAACAGTCATTCCTTAGGGTTTATACATTCTCTCAAGGGTGCACTTTGATTAGTGTAGGAGGAATGGCCCAGGGTGGGGAATGGTCCAGGCTTAGAAATCAGGGACAGATAGTCCTTAGGGTTTATACATTCTCTCCAGGGTGCAATTTGATTAGTGTAGGAAGAATGGCCCAGGGTGGGGAATGGTCCAGGTTCAGAAATCAGTGATAGGCATTCCTTAGGGCAGATTCATTCTCTCCAGGTTACACTTTGTTTAGTGTCGGAGGAATGGACTAGGGTGAGGAATGGTCCAAGCTCAGAAATCAGAATTAATCATTCTTCCTTGATAAGAATAGGGCAGATAGCCCATTGTTGTTGTTCTATACTGAGGGAAGATATTCTTTCAGATCTCACAGATGTGAGTGAAATATTGGCCCAGATGATTCAATTTATATCATAACATTGTTTCTTTACAGGTTGATATCAAATGGTTGTTATGAATACTGTATGATAGTAGATGTATACTACTATGGTGGATGTGTTCCACTGTTTATGACTATATGTGACTAATCAAGCACTTGTTTGCTACTTGGTGTGGTAGTGTACCACTAGATTGTAGTTATGTACTACCATGGATAGACACAGTTGTGTTCTATTTTTGTTATGATTGCCTTGAAGACCATCAACAGTTTTGGAAATTATTATCAACTAGATGGATGAGCAAAGGACACAGATTTCCCAGACGAAAAATGGTTCAAAACATTTACTCTTCTAAGATTAGAAGATTGACTCTTATATCACTCTATGGCGTGAGTGAATTATTCAGCATCATGTCTAATTACTCAGATGGAGTATGGTTTCGAGAGATGATGTAGCTAATGACACTGATGGTGATGTTGATGCTACCAATTATCTCCAGAAAGTAGAGACACTATTGTGGTGTATTTGTTCCATTGCTTGTGACTATGTGTCACGGTTTGAGTAGTTGCGTACTACCATAGATAAACATAGGTTTGTTCTATCAATTGACATTGTACCAATTGTCATAGGAGATTATCCAGTTGGATAATAATGACGGTGCTCGTGATACTACCATTTGAATGGTCTATTTGTGCTCAAGACCATAACTCCCTAGCTAGGAGGGAGTGTTGATATTATGGTAGCTTTGGGAGGTATGGACCTTTATTGTGACCTATGACGAGATTAGAATATTCCAGAAGGAAGCAAAGAAGTAAAGGAAACCCTAGACAAGTTGTCGACTGCTGAAATATATTTAATATGAATTTATTAGTACCCAGAAGGAGAAGTCGTCCTTGGAAAGCCTGCCAGAATTACTATAAATACAGGGCGTCAGTACTCATTATTCACCATATCAGCAGTTGTAGAGAGCCAATTCTGCGCAGTGCAGTTGTAGTCTTGTGCGCAAGTTCTGGGGAAGAGTGTTGCACCAGTTTTCTGGGTGGGACTATCTGATCAGCTTTGGTTACTTTTCTTGCCTGGTGCATTAGCCTTGCTTGGCTATTGATTGCTACCAATATTCTTCTCTGTCAAGGTCTAGGTGATCGGAGGGTGGCTTCGACCTATGGTTGGGTGACAAGGGTATTTTCAATGGTAAAACGAGCACAATATCCTATATTCTAACACCTTATCCATTGGGCATAAACCAGGCTCTTTCTTGTAACCTGGAAACTAAGACTTGTGACCAATTCCTCAACCAAACACACTGCAAACTGAAACCAGTATTGTAAACTCACTCCAATCAAATCCACTCTGAAATATGCACAAGATGAAAACACTGCTGTTGAAAATCAAATGCTCATGGAGTGAACTTATTTATATATGTTCCTACACTAACCCACTGAAAACAAAAACAAATGCAAACCAAAATTATCGAGTGTCAAGCTTATTCATCCTACACCTAATCACTTAAATTGTTGCTTGATAAATTATAATTAGTTTTCCAATGAAGCCATGCAAGGAACTGATTAACTGGTGAAACTCTTGATCTGGATAGGAAAAAAGAAGAAATCCATGGCATAGAAAATTACAATTCAAAAAGATAGCAGAACCAACATCCACTAAACAAGAATGGTTTGATATCTGCACTACTCAAAGACTCCAGATAATCAAACATAGGGTCTTGAAAGTCATAAATAAATACCTTTTCTTGATGTTCCAGCTGGAGATTGAATTGTTTCTGTATATGCCCAACTTTATAATTGTTTCCAATTTCACTTTTATGCAAAAATGAATGTTGCTACAGGCTGGTTTCATTGATTACAAGTGCAATTTGACTAAAAGACAACCGATCCACGTGATTTGTAGCTAGATCAAGCACATCTTAAGATTCATAATAATTAGAAACAATTATAGCAGGTGAACTTTCATAAACATGTTTATTGCTTCTACTCCATATCCATGAGAAAGCATATCATTTTGAAGAGTATCAACCTCTTGATCATCATGAAAAGTATCTTCTACTGCAATGTATTCTTCAATACAAGAATACTCTTGATGACTGTCAGATCCTTTACACAGAAAATCAAACTCATGACAACATTCTAGATAAAGGAAATGATCTAAAAATTTCTCTTTACAAAATGAATGAAAGGAAGTATGAAAACATTTCAAAGAATTAACACTAGAAACCAGAAGAGATCTACACCAATCACAAGATTTTCCCTCCAGGGAGTATCTAAACAACTTGATCATGGCATCCTCATGTATAAATTTCAATTTAAGCATACACTCGTGAAAATCTAATAAGAACTTAGTTGGAACTTCCCAATATTCTCCTCTAAACCTAGGAAGATGACCTTCCCATTCACTTATATTAGGCACACGGTTTGGAAAACCAGATATATTTGAAAAATCACAAAATGCATACCTATGAGAAAGAATATTGTTCATTTCAAACCAGTGAAGATGCCAATAGATTCATCTATGATGAAGCTGGAGTCGCTAGGTAGAATATTGCAGTCAAACCAATGTCCTGTTCCTGTCTACCATCATGAGCTGGATCTATTCTATGTCATTCTCTCAGGGAAGATCACTTCATTATTCGCTCCCTGACAACGACGCCAAAAATTTTAGCACTGAGAGTCACCCTCAGAATGTTAGAAGATAATCCCAATACCCATTTGATTTAAATGATTAAAACATGTTATACTTGGTGGATCAACAAGAGAAGAGGAAAAGGAACGGAAGCAGACTACTTGCAAATGCATTATGTTGGGCATGGAGGCATAACATTCTTCAGATCAAAGGAAATCATGCTCCCTACTAGACAAAAGGCTTGTGCAAGGATGGGTAGAAGAATAGAAGGTGAACAAAAAGAAGAATACCCACTTAACATAGATATTTTATTAAAGATATATAAAAGAGTGCTTGAACAATAATCAATGATTAAGAGACAATTACCATAAATTCTTTGCAGCTCGTGAATCCATTGACAAAGGAAGCTTTTGATATTCAAATTCTATAAATATTACTCAAGAAAGATTATAAGAAAGAATGGAAACAATAGAAAAATAGTATGGTATCATAAATTTCATGAATCTCTAATGGAAGAAATGCCTACAACACATGCCCTCAAGATTACAATTACACAGATAAGTTTCCCCTACAACTCTCACTTCCTTATGAACTCAAACCTCTTTCATTAAATAGAAAATAACATCCAAAATATGCTTAAGAGGTCACAACCCATCTCTTTCATTGGATTATGGGCCTTGGATATAGGTGGCAACAATCAAAGAGACAAAAACCCAACAAACTGCTAAATTTTAAGAAGTTGTTGGAAGTCATTAATAAATTTGTTGCCAACTCACTACATGAGGTTTTAATGGAGTTAAATATTAGGTGCATGTTTCCTTTAGTATATAACTGATCTTTGAGAAGTCATTTGAACCCTCCTTGACACGTGGAAACCTCCAAAAAATGCATATTTATCAAACTGCTAGAGTTTGCAATGCCTTTGACAACATGCATTGTGAACTTTACTGTAGGTGGTAATTTTCACTTTTCTCCCAAACTACGAACTGGTTCGGGATAATTTTTTTCATCAAGTCAATGGTAATATGGTGCTTCGCCACACCAAATTTAAGAAGAACCCACATCACCATTTGGTATTTATGATAAAATAATTAGAAGAAGTTGCTATAGGAAATGAGTTTGTAGCGCCTGACAGTGGTACTGCGAACTGTCCTATAGTTGTTGTTTTGTGCCAAATCAACTCAAATGATGCCAAAACCATGCAAGAAGCCTTGAAAACCTCTGATAAAACTGCTACAACTTATGAGTAATGAAAATAACTTGCATAAATAGTATATTCACAACAACATGGGACAAAACATTCCTTAGATTTACAATCCTACATATATAAGATATCGTAGCAAAAATTATTGAAAGTTGCAGACATGATGCTTTATCCTCTTCCTCTTTCTAAACATTACACTAATAGTTCTTCAAGATCTTAATCCACCATAAGATGTTAAGGAGAGTTCGTAGTGCCATAAGTGGTAGTATGTGATAGTTTGCAGTGCACTGTGAGTTCGTAGCACCTTTAACTAGTTTGCAACGCGTTGTGTTTTAATGAAAATGGAGATGAATTTGATACATTTCCTTCTTTACAAATGATGATAATCACCCTTATAACACTAAGAATTGACAATGTATTTTGATCAACTTTAGACCTAAGGTTAAAATCAAGCACCTTGATTTATAATCATAAAAGATGACTCTAAACCTATGAACTTTTAAATGACTAACTCCTAGAAGAAGGAATTACCACATTACTAGCAAAGACTAATGATGTGATTTAGTACATATCATGTGCTAACATGAGAGTATAAATTTTTCTATCTTATGTGATGTGATTTGATCTGTTAGTAATAATGATGTTGTATTTGATAATTGGTGTAGTGATGTAGTTGAGAATAGATTGTGAATTATTGATGTATGTCAGTGTTGCATACTAATTATTCTAATTTTTGTTTCAAAAAAAAAAAATTACCACTACTGTACTCACTTACATTAATGTCGTAACAGAGGGATCGTTACATGTGGTATCAGAGCAGGTTCAACCCTGCAACATTGGATTGTTACGCCTTCCACTGTGTTAAATAAATGATTAAAGATATACCACTAATTAATTTTAAATTGTCCATGCAGGTAATAATGGTTAGAGGATGTAGGGGAAGTGGACGATGTGGTGCTGGAGGAAGAGGTGTGACACCTCTAATAGTATCCATGCCAGAGGGGTCTAACCCTCAGGGAGATGAGAAGATGATTGAGCAGGAGCAGGTTGTTGTGGTAGATGTGGTGGATATGATGAGATCCTTCCAGAGGATGTCAGAGGTGTTGATCAACTGCCTGGATTGAGATGAGGGAAGAGAGTTTGTGCCCAATGAGGGTTCATAGCATGCTCCAGCTGGTAGTAGTAGTATACACAGAGGACTTGAGAAAGTGAAGTTTCCCGAGTTATACGGTGCCACGGATGACTTAGCCACCGAGGCATGGTTGGAGAATATGGTGATGTTCTTCGCACTTTATGATTACACCTCCAACATGGAAATCTGCATGGTGGTCTTTCAACTGAAAGGGAGTGCTCTAATTTGGTGGAAGACACTCCTACCTCAACTAAACATGGTCGTCGAAGACGTGTCATGGGAGCTATTTGAGGAACGGTTCCCAAAGAGGTACTTGTTCGATGAATTCATTGAGCATCATCTTAATGAGTTCAATGCGTTACAACTGGGAAGTTGTATGGTGCCAGAGTATGAGACCAGGTTCATGGAGCTTCTTAGGTATGCTCCACATCTGAACAAGGATAAGTTAAAGGTCAACAAGTTTTTGTTCGGTCTTAATTTCAACATTCGTGCAAAGGTGAGGATCCTAATGCCTCAGACGTTGCAAGATGCAGTTTAGAAGGCCCTCGTAGATGAGGAATAACTAAATAGTGGGGGTTAGGGTAGGAATCCTTCTAGACCTACTAGACAGACGACATCGGAGTGCATCAACATTAGACACCAACCAGACAAATATCAGGGAAACGAGATATGCCTAGAGGACCTATGTTCTCGACACCGATATGAGATACTCCTCAAAAAATGAGTCCTTATAGAGGACCACAACAACATCAACAACGTCATCTGAAACAACAATATTTTAGGATTCTTTAGTAGAACGAACTAGGATCACAGATTGCTAGGCCAACAACTTCTACTTCGGGGACCAGGAGCACTAGACCGAAGATTGGATGTTGGACATGTGGGGAGCCACATTACCAATGAGACTGTCTGATTGAGAAGGCTAAGGAGGTCAAATCATCAAGACCCGCTACAGTTGGATATTTGTAATAGGCGCACAGGATACATGCAGCGGTAAAAAACCGTTAGGCTGAGCATCGGTCCACTTTGCTCAAGACGTCACGTACACTCACCGACCAAAATTTTAGTATTTTCATATATCTAGGTGATACAGAGAGATTTATTTCTAGTGCAGTGCTAAATATAATTATGGTAAATACATTCGAGCAGGACAAGTTAGATACGTAGAAATGGCATCAGGTACCAAACAAAAAGATGGAGGAAAAGTTACAAACTGTAACATTAACTTGGGAGATTTTGTAATGAAGGCCAACCCATATGTCACGATCTTAGGATCTTATTACATAGTGATAGGTATGGACTGGTTGGAATTGCATGATGCAATACTTAACTATAGGATGAAATGGTTAAGTTTGACAGATGATTTGGGACAGAGTAGAGTAATTGTAGGAAGAAACCAGGGATTATCCTTGAGTTTTATTTTTTCCCTACAAATGCAGAAGAGTATTCACAAAGGATGCAAGCTATATGCAATCTTAGCGCTAAATGAAAAGGGTGAGGTGAAAGGATTAGAAAATTTTCCTGTAGTACAAGAGTTTGCGGACGTATTTCTAGAAGAGTTGTCAGGTTTACCTTCCGAAAGAGAGTTGGATTTTACAATAGATTTGAAACCTAGAACTGAACTGATAATGAAAACGCCTTACCGGATCTCAATGCCTGAATTGCAAGAGTTGAAAATGAAATTGAAGGAGTTGTTGGATTTGGGACTTATACGTCCAAGTGTGTCTCGGTGGGATGCACCAGTTATTTTCATGAGAAAGAAGGATGGGTCATGGAGGCTTTGTATTGACTATTGTCAATTGAACAAAGCTACGATCAAGAACCAGTATCCATTGCCAATGATAGACGATTTGTTTGACCAGATGAAAGGAGTGACGATGTTTTCAAAGATTCACTTGAGATTGAGATATCATCAATTACATATTAAGGAGGAAGATATCCCCAAGACCTCATTTAAGATGAGATTCAGAGACTATGAGTTTACATTTTTACCATTTGGTTTGACGAATGCCCTGGGGGTATTGATGAGTTTGATGGATGGGGTGTTCCGCAAATACTTGGACAAGTTTGTTCAAATATTTATTGATGAAATACTGATTTATTATCGAATGAAAGAAGAGCATGACGAACACCTAATATTGGTTCTACAATGTTTAATAGAAAATAAATTGTACGAGAATCTATCAAAATGTTCTTTTTACCAATCAAAGATTCATTATTTGGGACATATCATATCTCGTGAAGGTATCATTGTGGATCCAGGGAAAGTAGAGGCCATTATGGAATGGATAGCACCAAAAAATGTACAAGAAGTACGTATCTTTATGGGTTTATAAGGATATTACCGACGGTTCTTCGAAGGTTTTTCGAAGATAGCAAATCCGATCACGGAATTGTAGAAGAAAAACAAGAAGTTCGTATGGATTAAGAAGTGCACGGAAGAATTTCAAAGGCTCAAAGAGTTGTTGGCGATAGAAATGATATTAAAGGTCCCTGATATGGACAAATAATTTTTGGTATGCACGAACACATCCAAGGAAGGTTTAGGAGGAATTTTGATGCAAGACGGTCGAGTGATAGCTTACATTTCAAGGAAATTGAGAAAGCATGAAGAGAACTACGCAACACATGACTTGGAGTTATTTGCAATTGTATATGACTTGAGAGTATGGAGACAACATCTAATTGGAAAAAAATTTGAATTAAAGACAGATCACTGTGGATTGCGACATATATTTATGCAGAGTAACTTGAACAAGCGACAAAGGCACTGGTCAAAATTACTTAGCGAATACGACTTTGAGATTTCTTACATTAAAGTGACGATGAGTAGAGTAGCAGATGCATTGAGTAGGAGATCACACATATTCTTGGTAATAAGTCTTAAGACGAATCTTCGATAAAATATTCTAACTTTATAGATCGACGATGATTGGTACAAGGAAGTTAAGGCTAATACTGGAGAAGATACCATGATGTTACAAAAGTTTGAAGGTTACTCATTGGACAACAATATATTTTTGAGATTTAATGACAAAATTTATGCACCGCCTAATGATGAATTAATAATTTTGATCTCGAATGAAGCGCATCGAGTAGTTTACATGGATCATCTGCGAGTCACGAAGATGAAGGTAGACCTTAATCCTTTATTCTTCTGGAAAGGAATGAAAGTGGACATAGTTAGTTACATGGTGAGATGTCTAGAATGTCAACAAGTGAAGGTTGAACATAGATATCCAACAAGATTATTACAACCACATGCTATTCCTGAATCAAAATGGGAATTCATTTCGATGGATTTTATTGTTGGATTGCCATTGATGTCAAGGAGACATGATTCGATTTTTATGGTAGTTGACACTCTGAAGAGTGCACATTGTATTCCAGTGCGTACGACATATTAGGCGCCAGACATAGCTAGATTATTTGTTAGCAATATTGTGAGATTACATGGTGTACCAAGAATGATCATATATGATCGAGGATCGATGTTTATAGGACAGTTTTGGACTAGTTTTCAAGAGGATTTGGGAACACAGCTGAATTTTAGTACGTGTCACCCTGAGACAAACAAACAAACAGAAAGAACGAACCATATTTTGGAGGATATGTTTCATATGTATGTTATGGATAAATAAAAATGTTGGGAAGACTTCTTGCCATTAGTAGAATTTACATAGAACAACAGTTACGAGAGTACAATTAAGATGGAATCGTTTGATTTTCTTTATGAGTGACCGTGTCAGACACCATTGAGTTGGGATCGACTTGAGGATAGGATCCTGGTAGGACCAAAAGTAATCCTATAAATGGAAGAACATATGAAATCGATAAGACAGAGGATTAAAGAAGCATCAGACCGACATAAGATTTATGTTGATGTGCATCATGTTGACCACAGTTACGAAGTTGGTGACAAAGTTTTCTTGCAGGTAAAAATGCACAAGTGTTCGATCAAGTTTGGAAAGGGTGCTAAACTCTCTCCTAGGTTTGTGGGACCTTTCAAGGTTGTGGAAAATAAAGGACCTGTGGCTTATCGACTAGAATTTCCTGATTCCTTGAGGCGTGTGCACGATGTATTTGATGTATCTATTTTATGACATTATATTAGTGATCTATCACATGTTATTAACATGATTTCCTTCCAAGTGTCAGACGAGGGTGCTCTAATGGCAGAGCCAATCCGCATTCTGGACCATCGCATTTGACAACTACGTCGAATAGTTGATCAAGTCAAGGTCTAGTGGGACAACTATAGTCCACACTCGGCTAACTGGGAGGATGCATATGAGATGCTTCGACATTTTCCTTACTTTTTCGATAGATTATACATTTAGATCTATGTCAAATACATTTATTTACTTGCATTTATATATTCTAAAAAAATTGGGACAAAGTTTAAAACAAGAGGGGGTGTATGTAACATCCCACTCCACTAAGCACACTTTTATAGACATATTCTTTGAGGACACTTGCATGCAAGTGATCCGGTTATGGTACATTGTGATTTCGTTTCGATTATGAGATATATATGATGA
>SNQJ01S0211018.1:0-15941 GCA_010110895.2 Picea sitchensis | reverse complement strand
GCGTTTGGCTGGGAGGTACCGGTGAGCTCATTGAAGTCGGCAAGCAGGAGCAGGAGCGGAAGGAGCAAGGAGTCGGCAAGCACACAAGACAAAGGTATGTTCCTGAACTAAGTAGTTAGAATGCATAGTAATGTATGAAAGGACTGCGTAAGTTTTATCGTTTCTCCGGATGGTGAAATTCTTATTAGGGTTCCGGTGGACTGTGTAAAAGAAAATTTTATTTACTGCTCATGATTGTGACGGTGCAAATTCCCATTATTTTTTCCCTAGACCATGGGAAATTTTTATTATGGAATGCTGCTCCTTCCCGGCTGTTTAGATTAGATCATAGATGACAGGATTAATCTCTCTGCTAGATAAGTAGAGTTTCTCGACGTTTTTTTTTTACTTCTGATGGTGTATATGCTGGAAAAATAATTATTCTTTGCGTTTTACTTATGATGGTGCATATGCTTGCAAAAGAAATATTTCTCGGCGTTTTTTTCCTTCTTCTGTTGATGTATATGTTGGTAAAGGATTTATTCTTGCGTTTTTACTCATGATGGTGCCTATGCTTGCAAAAGAAATATTTCTCGGCGTTTTTTTTCTTCTTCTGTTGATGTATATGCTGGTAAAAGAATTATTCTTGCGTTTTTACTTATGATGGTGTATATGCTTGTAAAAGAATTATTTCTCTGCGTTTTTTTACTTCTATTGGTGGATATGCTTCGGCATGGCGCCTTTATTCTCTATGGTGTAATTACCTTGTGGGATGGGGGTCGGGTCCCAGTGCGTATTCTCGGGCATCGCATCCTATTATTGAATCACCTTCTTAAACCCTAGCTGCCTATCCCTGATCCGTTGCCATCGTTGGTCTTGCTTGTGATCTCATGCCATGCTTCGGTGGGGTTGGAAGTTTGCCTTCACCTGCGTTTCTTACCTAACGGTGTCCACTGCCCAGACATCACTTCTGCCTTGATTTTTATTATTTATGGAAGCCGATCCCTTCCTTGATAAGGCGCTCTGATAAATGCCACTGTAGTGCAATCCCCAGGTTTTCCGAGGCCTTTATTCAACCTGTAAAGTTAGAGGTAAGGTTAGGGTTAGACACAGGGCGTAGCTGTTAGATTCTTTGCATTTTAGTTGAGTGAAAAATTGAAGCGTTGAGTTGTTTTACCGTTAATTAAGTTCTGAAATTTTAATTACTGTCATGTTGATTTCCGTCGGCAAGTTAGGTCACGGTAATTTCATTTTCTGTTATCTAAATACGGTTAATGGATTACTGTTAAGTAATGCCTATTGTTGAAAATTACGGTCATAGCCACCTACAGCAGTCTGGTTTATAATGTAGAGACGGACTAGATGGTTCCACCTTCCGAGAATCTTGTCCTATATATAGATTATATTAAAGGTTGGAGTGTAATGTATTAAAACGAGAATATTAACGTGCCACGAGATAAGTAGGAAAACGAGGGCAACTGAATGCTGTTTTTTGCACATTAAGAAGCTGAGCGTGATGATAAATGATTCATTAATTGCCAGAAGGGGCATACCCAGCGTGCCCTTAGTTTTTCGGCAGACGGTTATGGTTGGACGGTGGCCTCTGTGAGGCGTGGATACAGTCGGCGCGCATGATAACCATTAGCCTCACAATGAAGCGTGGATCTGATCAGCGCATGAGGTGCCCTCATGCCTGGTGCGCTCCCAACTGCTGCCACGTGGGTTCTTTCACTGCGCGCCCACCCTCAGAATTTAATTCGTCATTTATTGTTAGATCACTTCCCAAAGTATGGTCTCATGGAATAAAATGACTTTCTTGGAGTTAAATTTAAAATTGGTTTATTTTAATCATTTTCCATTATTCAAAATCATAAGTTTTATTTGTCAAGGCCATAAGTTAAAATGTTCTAGATTTTTATACGATGAAACACAGATATTAATCAAGGTTTCCTTGAAATGTGACTCCCAATGAGATTTTAAAATTAGACTGATAAATAAGTGAAATGAATCACGTAGATCCATTTGAAGCGGTGTTTATTCTTTGTCGTAGCAGGATATTAGAATTAAAATATCTTTGATTGATATTGCCATATGCTTTCATTTTGATAAATATATGCCAAATTATTTAGGTTTACCTAATTCTTGTAAAAGACGTTAATTATTTCAACCCAGTATCTTTAGACAGGGTTATTGTTTGGTATTTTTAACTAGAAGGACTATTGTTATGGTTAGCGCGATGTTGGATAGAATATTAAAATTTGCCCCTTCACAAGGATTATACGCGTTCCTGGCAATATTAGTATGGTTTACATTAAACACTAATGATGAACTTAAATGCCATATCAATAATTGCGTAATCGATGATATTTCGGTTTAAATGTATTAAAATCGTGTAGTTAAGTTGCAAGTTGATGTTAACATTGAATGTAACAGCAATGTTGAAGGTTTACTTATTGTAAATCACCAATAATATTAGTTACCGAATGTTGATGCGGATAAAGTGCAAAAATCAAAGTGGTGTTTAGTAAATTTTTCACATTATTGAGGATATCAATACTACGAATCTCAATGATAATGCAATAGTAATGTTTTAGAATAAATAATACTTTAATGACTAATTATTTAAATGCAATAGTAATAATGATAGTGATAATAATATTTTTAAATGGAAAGTAACCTTTTATTATTTGAATTATTAAGGTGTGTAGTAACATTATCATAGTAGCTTTATTAATGGGTGTGATGTTATTTATGAAAATAATATTGTTATATTCTTTATAACAATATTATTTTTACATATAGTATAAATATATTATATTATTTATTTATTTTCTCCCGTTATATATATATATATGCACCACAATTTTGGAAAAAATGATGGAAAATGAAATTGTTGCTAAAAACATTCCAAAATTTGGAATTCATGATTTATTTTCTTGATAAAGATATTATGTTAATACATAATTTAATTTATGTTTTATAAGTATAATATATTATCTTTAATTTTATGAACATTATTGATCTTGATATATATGTACTTAGAGAATATATGTTTTGGATTGTAAAAATATGTTGTAATTTATAATTCACTTATATATTTACAAATATATTATATTATATTATTTTTAGTTTCTCCATCCTGTTCATACCAATATTGGATTGTAAATGATGATATTTAATGCAATGTTAGAGTATTACTTGAAATACGATGTGGAGTTGAATTGCCTTTGTGGAATAGTTAACACAATAGTTAATTAGCTAATAGCAAGATGTTAATATTGGAAGAATGGCAATTATAAGTAGTAGTTTAGAGGCAATAGTATTGTTCTTAATGGAAATTTTGGGTTGATAGAATGCATTGATTATTAATGGTTACTCATGGTGTAGTTGCGATATTGCTATTGATAAGGGAAGGTTGATTCTAGTGAAGTGCCAGGCCAAGCAGGGGTTTACTTGCCATATTCACATTAGTGATGAACGGTTAAAGTTAATCATTCATTGGTATAAATTTTATTGACAAGTAATGATTAAATGTGGATTAAGCAGAAATAGTTGAGTAAAATGTTTAATTTCAATATTAAATAAAGGATGCATAGGACTAAAGGTTAATTATGTTAACTGAATTCTAGAGACGATGTTTAATATTACTCATGATTAGGCCGCAAATGTTATGGTTGGCTTAATGGAGATGTTGAAGATGATGTTGGATTGTCATGCCCTTTGAGGTTAAGCGGAATGCCAATGTGTGAGGCTTAAGTGCACACCCCAGGTAACTACTTTACTTGTCCACGGTGTGAATGCTGGGTGGTATTTTGTTGCGTAGCATGTTCGGGTCAGGCGAGATATGGTCTTCCCTTGTAGCTTAGTGTTTTTGTCTGTGTGTAATCAGGGAAGGGATCAGGTGCCGTATCAAGAGTCTCGGGCTGTTTAAAGCCACGTTCCCTCTTAGACACGATGCGAGCGTGTCCAGGTAGTCTCGAGTACATTTAAAGGCACGGTTCCACTCTTCGCATTTACATTGCCAAAAGTGTCGATGGTCTTGAAAAGGCATTTAAGAGTACATTCCTCTTTGCGACTCTCGTGAGTTGTTCATTACGTGACCGTCTTTGTGCCTAACCTAGTATCATCTGCCCTATAGCCCTTGTTATGTATACTCTGGTGAGCGTTGCTTCTTAATGGTGTTATGCCATGTCGGGTCGTCATGATTGTGTAAAGATCTCCTTGCGTCTTCATTGGTTCGAATTTGACACTTAGAGTCTAGGGGATGTTTCTTACACTACTACCTGCTATTAACAAAGAAAAAAAAATTCACCGGTTGAATGGGTAGATGTCCTTGGCTAGGAGGGTTCTTACATATGTTATCAGAGCGATTCGACCCATGACTTGGGGTTATTGCCGGAGTCAGTTGATTTAAATGGGTTTTATTTTATATATATTGTTGCTGATTGAGTTGATCGTTTGCATGTAGGTAACCATGGTTAGAGACGTAGTGACGGCGAGTGCTAGAGGGAGGAAGCGTCTCGCCTCAGTAACATCCACCTTTGAGGGGTCTAACCCGAGGAAATGAAGCGAGTTCTTGAAGCGGAGACATATATCCCGGTTGGTGATGTTGTGGATGATGAGATCCTTCGGCGCACATGTCGAGCTTTGATCGTAGCTTGGGCAGAGAGGAGAAATGCGATGCCGGTGGCGGCACAGTGTTGCAGCGTACCGGCAAATCTGAGTAGCATTCGCAGGGAATTTCGAGAAGGTAGGCTACGAGTTCTATGGTGCCAGAGACCCAGTCACCGGTAGCGAGGCATAGTTGGAGAAACATGGCGTGTGCCGCGCCAGCGACTATACCTCAACGCATGAAGGTGCATGGCGGTCTTTCAGCGAAGAGCACTCTTCTATGGTGAGCATCACGCCTTGGTGGTATGGCTGTGAAGATGTGTCTTGGGCTGTTCGAGCGGTTCCGAGAGAGTTACCTTTCTGACGAATTCATTGAAGCGTCAGCTCAACGAGTTCCTTGGCAGCGCTAAACCCGGAGGTAGATGCGGTGCCCGTCTGAGCGCGCTTCATGAACTTCTCGGTATGCTCCACACCTTAGCTTCTGAAGAAGCTCAAGAGTCCAGCGGGTTTGTGTTTGGCCTTAACAACAGTTTGCGTGCCAAGGTGAGGATCTTAATGCCTCAAACCTTACACGGCCGCGGTCAAAAAGCCCTCACCAGCGAGGAAGACTTGCTCGGTAGTCGGAACCGGGACTCAGTGAGACCCGCAGGCGGGGATTCTCGGGGGCGCCGCTGACTTGAACACGTGAGACCTGCAGGAGACGCTCCGAGGCTTCCAGAGGAGATCCCGCGTTCACAACACCTAGAGCGACTACGCCCGCCTCGGCCGGCGGACACCTTATCGAGACCCACGGCAAATGACGGTGTCCATGGCCGACATCGATTTAGGCACGTTATTGAAACGAACCCGATTCCGGTGGCGATCCTCTTCTGCCGGGTACGGGACTCTTGGGCGAAGAAGATAATATCGCTGGGCCGTGTGAGGCCGCACTACGGTGCCCGGCATCGTGAAGGCGGGCGTCGGTCGGCGGACCCACTAAAATGAGGAGATATGGAGCAAGAGCCCGCCAGTTCATCGTGATGAATAACCTTGAGGCGAACACCAGTCAGCCCCGTGCACAAGGCAATAATTACTATATTGTGGTCTTTAATTTTGATAGACCACAGAGCCTCTTGAAGTTTCATTTGCAGTGCGGCGCTAAAGAGATTAAAATTAAAGCTGGCGGTCCGAGCAGGGGCGATTTACAGCAAATGAGATGGCTGGAGCCAAGCAATCCGGAGGAAAGGATTCTGGTACATAACTTTGGAGAAGTTTGTCGAGAATAACTTATGCGTGGAAATCCCGCGATCTTAGGATATTATGGCGTCGTGATCGGTATGGATTGGTTGGAAGGGCATGAGGCGATACTCAAGCGTAAGATGCAATGGTTGAGCTTGGTTGATGAAGAAGGAAAGAGACGTGTGATTGTAGGGCCCGGAGCGGGGA
Organism: Picea sitchensis; assembly: GCA_010110895.2. Taxonomy (NCBI): domain Eukaryota; kingdom Viridiplantae; phylum Streptophyta; class Pinopsida; order Pinales; family Pinaceae; genus Picea; species Picea sitchensis. Next base: position 9,926 of record SNQJ01S0211018.1, on the reverse strand, counting down.
GTTTCACGGTTTGTCTCTTCCCTTGGGATGCGGAAGAGTATGTGTAAGGGGTGCAAACTTTATGCAATCCTCGCTCAGCGAGAAGTGGAGGAAGGCCTAGAACACCTTCTTGTGGTGAGAGAGTTTGTGGATGTCTTCCTGGAGGAGTTAATTGGTATGTCGCTGGAGAGGGATTTGTATTTTACCATAGAAATAAAACCGGGGAATGAATTGATAGTGAGAATGATTTATCGGATGTCGACCCAGGAGTTGCAAGAGTTGAAAATAAAACTAAAGGAATTTTTAGAATTGGGACTTATACATCCAAATGTATCACCATGTGTTGCACCGATAATTTTCGTAAGATAGAAGGATGGATCGTAGAGGATATTCATGGATTACCGTCAATTGAACAAGGAAAAAATCAATAATCAATACCCGTTGCCAAGGATTGAAGATCTGTTCAATCAAATGAAGGTGTGACGGTGTTCTCCAAGAACGATTTGCGATCCGGATATCCTGATGCGGATCAAGGATGACATCCCTAAGACAGCCTTTAAGAAGAGATTTGGACAATACGAGTTTACTGTTTCGCCTTTTGGGCTCGCCCGGGGGTATTTATGAGTTTGATGACGGGGTGTTCCTTGAGTACTTGGACAGGTTCTTCCAAGTATTCGTGTGATATTTTGATCTACTCAGACAATGAGAGGAGCATGATGAACATTTAGCTTGGTACTACAATGCTACGAACACAAATTGTATATGAAGTTGTCCAAATGCTCTTTTTATCAATCCGTGGTTATTGAGGAAGAGAACACGACGCCGATTTAGTTATTAGCCATCATATATGCTTGGAAGGTTTGGAGACACTACCTTTGGACGAAATTTTGAATTAAAAACGGATCATTGTGGGCTACAACACATTTTACACAAAACGACCTGAACACGCGACAACGATTGAATGCGAATTGCTTAGCGAATCGATTTGAGATTTCTTACATAAAAGGGACAGTGAATAGAGTGGAAGATGTGTTGAGTCACAGACCATGCATATGTTTGTTGTTGTTTCTTCAGATGAATCTATGTGAGGAGATTCTCACTTTACAGCTTGATTATGATTGGTACAAAGAGGTTGAGGTTTTTTATCGGACAAAACACCATGATGTTACCTCGATATGAGGGATATTCACTTGATGCTACGGTTTATTGAGGTTGGTGGGATTACGTCGCCAAATGATGAGTTGAGGAGGGTGATCTTGAACGAGGCTCATAGAAGCGGTTCACATGGCTCATTTTGGAGTCACGAAGATGAAGGCGGACCTCAAGCCCTTATTCTTTGGAAAGAATGAAAGTAGGCATAGTGAACTTTGTGGCTAGATGTATAGTGTCGGCCGAGGTAAAGGCGAACATGGAGCACCAGCGATTCTTGCAACCACATGCCATACGGGTCGAAATGGGAAGTCATTTCGATGGATTTTATCGTTGGATTACGCGGCGGCAGGAGACCACGACTTCGATTTTGTGGCTAGTAGACACTCACGGCGAAGAGTGCTCGCGCACTATTCTGTCTGTCTGACGTATCGGGCACGACCTCGCGAGAAGTTTTCGCCAGCGAAGATTGAAAGCGAGGCTATGTGGCGTACCTAAAAAGATTATATCGATCGGTCCGGTGTTTCGCTGAATTTTGGGCGAGTTTCGAGAGTCCTTGGGAACCGACAACTTTGCATATCACCACGAGGCCAGACGGACGAGGCGGAGCGTCAGACAAACCTTAGAACGTATTTAGCGTAACTGCGTGATGGACCAACAAAAGCGTTGGGAGAATTCTTGCCTCTAGTAGAGGTTTCTTACAACAACAGTTACCAAAACACCATAATGATGGTGACTTTCAAGCTTCTTTATGGTAGTGTGAACGCCCTTTGAGGTTGAGATGCGGCGGATAGGATCTGTGGGTAGGACCGGAGCGTCAAGAAATGGAAGAGCAGATGCAATCCACAATACAAAGAAGTTAAAGCGCCAAGATCGGCGGAAAAGTTATCGCGTGTACCCAGAGTTGGCCAAATGGATTACGAAGTGCGACAATCGAAGTCTGCCTGCGGGTTAAACGCGCAAGAGGATTCGATCAGAAGTTTGGAAGAAGGCTAAACTCTCTCCTAGGTTGTTGGGACCTTTCGAGATTGTGGAAAAGGAAGGGCCGTGGCCCTGTCGACTAACTATGCGATTCTTTGGTATTATGCACGATGTTTCATGTATCTGTTTTGAGACATTACGTGGTGATCCTACACATGTGATTGACTGAGTTCCTTGCAGGTATCCCGGATGAGGGAGCAGTCATGGCTGAGCTGGTCCGCATATTAGAACATCGCGTTCGTGATTCGCGGCGTGGTGATGAATCGAGTCAAAGAGTCGATTAGAACAATTATAGTCCAGACTTGGCTACCTGGGAGGACTCGTATGATATGCGTCAACAGTTCCCATTTTGTTTGATGTATAGACTTGTAATCTTGTGATACTTTATTTTTGCATTATCTTGCGAAACGGGCCAGTTTAGACCAAGAAATTGTATGTAACATCGGCTCACGGCGCCGAGACGCTTATTCTTTGAGGGTACTTGCTCGCAAGTGATCTGGAATATACTGATATTGGACATATATATTTGATTTTGATGTGATTGTATGATGATATGATGTGTTACTATCCATATGGCAGGTGCTATTGACTCAGTTTATTGGTGTGCAGGTTTGTGACTTGATGATGCGGAGGCATCGATAGACCCCTTGGACTCCGGGCGGAAGTGAAGTGTACTTTGGGTTGATATGTTTATTATGATATTTGATTTGATTTGATGATTTGATGGCGACATTACGACATGATTATTGGTAGTCGGTGACTGATAAGCTGCCGACGACTCACATATGGGTAAAGAGGCCACACACACAATTGCGAAGGTTGAGAGGAAGGTAAGGCCGACAGCCGCTTGCCTATGCTTTCCATGATGATACCGATCATGATTAAATTACCTAGTTGAAGGACCCACGATCTTAGTGAGGTCATTGCGACGATGCATACGATGATTCTAAGAGCATAATAAAGCGAGGGGCCTTATTCCTTGAAACCTTAGTCTACCCAACTCACACAGGCGGAGTATTGACTCCGAGGGTATGAAATCTACCAATGATTCGGTGGTAGTAGCACCCTTGGAACACAATGTGCATCTGAAGACACGTGCTGCTTAATTTCTAAAAAGCTGGTAGCACCCTTAGGCGCCGCGTGGAAGAGTGGAAACACGAAGACACTTGTCAGCGATTATGGAGTTGATGGAGTCGGCCTAGCTGGCCTTCCCTAAGTCTTCAGCGTCGGTATAAAACTTTAAGCATTACCCCTAACCAATTATTAGACAAAATCAAACCCTAAACCTAGGAGCGGGAACTTCGGTGTGGCCTTAACTTTTGAACTTTCAAAAAAAAAACAAAAAAGAAAGAAGAAAAAAATAAAAATAACTGGACCATCTCCCTTCATGTCAGGTATGCCTTGAGTATTCCGTGTTTGTAAAGCTCTTACCCTTCCCCTTTTATGTTTCGCCATCGCCTAAACCTCTCTTTAATCTGAAATGCAGACACATTAATGATAATTTAAATAAAGAATACTTACTTCCAAAAAAAAAAAAAAAAGGGATAAAAAAACATAATTACAATGAGTTCATGTTATAAACCCATTTTACAACTGGCAGTTTAAGCATGTAGTTACTCAAAGAAGTTGTGACAAAAATGGTGTTTACATAAACAAAGATATTTTTATTTATCGACTCCTAAACCCATAAGTTAAGCAGGAAAGGAAAATAAGTTAAATTTAAACTAATAAAATGAAAAAAGGGATAGATAAATAATTAAATGCATTAATAAATGAATGAAGTAATTAATAAATAAATAATAGATAATTAGTGAAATGGTATGCTTTGTTTTAAAAAAAAAAAAAGGGAAAAGTAAAATAAAAAATCGGAATTTTAGTTTATAAGCGAATTAAGCTAAAAGAAATGGGGGGAAAGTCAAAGAGGATTAGGGTTTGGAGAGGGTTAAGGGAGGAAGAAAAGGAGGAGAAAGGGCTTTTGGCTTTTGGGTTTTGGGAATTGCATTGCTAAAGCGGGAGAGGCAGTTTCGTTTGTAGGAGTTGGGAAGCCTCATCTCATACGTGAGTGGTAGCTCGGCCTTTGTAAGTGGCGAGCTAGGACTTCACAGTTTGTGTGGCCCCTTCGGCTCGAGAGTGAGAAGGAGAGTACCCTAAGCGTTTGGCTGGGAGAATGCTGGGGTGAAACTCATTAAATTAAACCCAGCGAGGCGAAGCGGAAGAAGAGCAGAGATGCGGCAAGCACACAAGACAAGGGTATGTTCCTAAACTAAGTAGTTAGAATTCATGGTAATGTATGAAAGGATTGTGTAAGTTTATTGTTTCTCTGGACGGTGAAATTCTTATTAGGGATCCGGTGGACTGTGTAAAAGAAAATTTTATTACTGCTCATGATTGTGACGGTGCAATTCCCATTATTTTTGACCTAAACCATGGGGAAATTTTATTATGGAATGCTGCTCCTTCCCGGCTGTTTAGATTAGATAAGTAGAGTTCTCGGCGTTTTATTTTTCTTCTACATTGATGTATATCTTTGGTAAAAGAATTATTCTGGCGTTTTTTCTTATGATGGTGTATATGCTTGTAAAAAAATTCTTCTTGTTTTTTTACTTCTATTGATGGATATGCTTCGGCCTGGCGCCTTTATTCTCTATGGGGTCATTACATTGTGGGATGGGGGTCGGGTCCCAGTGCGTATTCCAGGGCAGCGCATCCTATTATTGAATTACCTTCTTAAACCCTAGCTGCCTATCACTGATCCGTTGCCATCGTTGGACTTGCTATTGTGATCTCATGCCATGCGTCGGTAGGGTTGGAAGTTGCCTTCACCTGCGTTTCTTACCCTCGGTGTCCCTGTGAGACCCTCATAAGCATGATTTTTTATCATTTATGAAGCAGACCCTTCCTTGATAAAGGCTCACGATAAATGCTCCTTTATTAATCCTAAGGTCTTGGGGCCTTTTCAACTTTTAATAAGAATTAGAGGTAGGTTAGGGTTGAACCGCAGTAGGCTGATTGGAGTCTTTACAATTTAGTTAGGTGAAAAAATTGAAGGCGTTGGTTATTTCTACCCTTAATAAGTTAAATTTCTAATTCTTGTCATGATGATTCCGTGTGATTGGGTCCGCGGAAATTTCTTTTACGTTTTCTAATCTGGTTAATTGATTACGGTTAAATGCTTTGTTGTTGAAAATTCGGTCATAGCCACCCGCAGTCTGGTTTCAAATGTAAAAGCAGGACGGATAAGTTCTACCATAGGAACCTTGTCTAATATAGATTATATTAATGGTTGGTCTTGATAGCCAATAAAGCGGGAATAATAATTGAAGGGACTTGGGAAAACGAGGGCAGCGAGAATCATTTACTTTTAAAAATTTGGCGTGATGTTAATGATTAGATTAGAATTGCAGAAGGGCATACTGGCGTGCCCTTAGTTTTAAATGAGATGATTATGGTTGCTGAATGATTGTTGGCCTCGTGACGATGAATCTGCGTCGGCGGCATGAACCTCGCGGTCGCTCTGGCTAACGCGTGGATTAAATCATGTAGCCCATACTCAATTTAATTCGTCATTTATTGTTAGATCACTTCCCAAAGTATGGTCTCATGGAATAAAATGACTTTCTTGGAGTTAAATTTAAAATTGGTTTATTTTAATCATTTCCATTATTCAAAAATCGCCAGTTGATTGTCGACCGTAAGTTAAAAGTTACGGATTTTTACCGCGATGAAACACCGGAATGACCAATCGGTTTCACGAAATATTGACTCAATGAAGTTTTAAAATTGGACTGATGAAATAAAGTCGAGAAATGAATCCTGTAGATCCATTCTAAAACAACATGTTTATTAACGTCATAACGGGATATTAAATTAAAATATGGATTGATGTACTTATGTGCTTTCGACGCGATAAATAAGCAATTATTTAGGTTTTACCTAATTGGCAACAAGGGCGTTGGTATTTCAAGCGGCGTATCTTTAGGCAGGAGTTATTGTTATGGTCTTTTTTAACTAGAAGGACTATTGTTATGGTTAGCGCGATGTTGGATAGAATATTAAAATTTGCCCCTTCACAAGGATTATACGCGATCCTGGCAATATTAATATGGTTTACATTAAACACTAATGATGAACTTAAATGCCATACAACCATTAGCGTAATCCGATGATATTTAGGTTAAATGTATTAAATCACGTTATGGATTAAGTTGCAAGGTTGATTATTAACATTGAATCGCATTGTTCAGAAGGTTTTACTTATTGTAAATCACCAACTAATAATATTAGTTACCTGAATGTTAATTCTGGATAAAGTGCAAAATCAAGTAATTGAATTTATTCCGGTACTACATTATTGAGATTCATCAATACCTAGAATCTCAATGTGGCCAGAAGTAATGTTTTAGGGAATATTAATACTTTAATGACTAATTGTTTAATCTGATAGTAAATAATGATAGTAGAAATAATAATATTTTTAATGGAAAAGTAACCTTTTTATTGACTGAATTATTAAGGTGTAATAGTAACATTATCATAGTAACTTTGCAATGGGTAAATGCTATTATTTATGAAAATAATATTGTTATATTCTTCTGTATTATTATTTTTACATATAATTATAAATATATATATATTATTTATTTATTTTTCCGTTATATATATATATATGCCACGAGCATGGAAAAATGATGGAAGAACAGAAACGCTTTAAAGCATTCCAAATTAGAATTCATGGTTATTTTCTTGATAAAGAATGTTAATGTTATTTACAAATTTATTTATGTTTTTATAAATTATGTTATATTATCTTTAATTTTATGAACATTATTGATCTTGATATATATGTACTTAGAGAAATATATGTTTTGGATTGTAAAAATCTGTTGTAATTTATAATTCACTTATATATTTACAAATATATTATATTATATTATTTTTAGTTTCTCCATCCTGTTCATACCAATATTGGATTGTAAATGATGATATTTAATGCAATGTTAGAGTATTACTTGAAATCTTATGTTGGTTGAATTGCAATGATAGGAATAGTTAACACAATAATTAGTAAACTAATACTTGAATGTTAATATTGGAAGAATGGCAATTATAAGTAGTAGTTTAGAGGCAATAGTATTGTTCTTAATGGAAATTTCGGGTTGATAGAATGCATTGATTAGTAATGGTTACTCATGGTGGATTCTTGATGTGCTATTGATGAGGGAAGGTTGAGTTCTGGTGAAGTGCAGTTAGCGGGGTTTACTTTATATGATAGATTTGAGATGGTATTTAGGTTAGTCGTTCATTGGTAACATAAATTTTATTATTAGAAATGATTAATGTGGATTGAAGCGAAATGTTGAAGTAAATGTTTCCAATTTCAATGTTAATAGGGATGCATAGCTTGCGAGTTTAATTATGTTAACCGAATGTTAGAGACGATGTTTAATATTACTCATGATTAGGCCGCAAATGTTATGGTTGGCTTAATTGAGATGTTGAAGATGATGTTGGATTGTCATGCCACTGATGTTAAACGGAATGCCAATGGTGAGGTTAGGGTACCAAGCCACAATTAACTTCTTTGTCACGGTTGTGATGGGTGGTATTGTGTTAGTAGCATGTTGAATCGAGCGATGGTCTTCCTTGTAGCTTAGTGTTTTGATACCCAGCGTGTGTCAGGAAGGATCGATTAGATATCCAGGAGTCTCGAGAGAACGTTTTAAAGAGCGCAGTTCCCTCTTCGTTACGATGCGGCGATGTCGATGAGTCTCGGTGTTTAAAGGCGATTCCACTCTTGCGACACGTGCGAAGTGTCGGAGTAGTCTAATTTAAGACACCAGTTCCACTCTTGCTGACTCTCGACTGATTCATTCGTGACGTCTTGTACTAACCTAGTATCGTCTCGCCTATAGCCCTTGTTATTAAAAGCCTCACGTTGGTAGATTGCTTCTTGTAGTTGTTATGCCATGTCGGGTCGTCACGGATTCCTTATAAAGTCTCACTTAGCGTCTTTGTTGGTTCCGGAGTTGACATAGAGAGTCTGGGGATGTTTCTTACGCACCTGCTTGTAACAAAGAAAAAAAATTCGCGGTGGTTGAGTAGATTTTCTTGGCGGAGGGTTCTTACAATTCCATTTTTGTCCAACAAGGTAGTGTCTCCCATGCTTTTAAGGCATAAATGATGGCTAATAACTTCAATTCATCGTTGCGTAGTTCTCCTCATAATCTTCGCCAGCTTTCGAAATGTAGCAATCCTTTCGTCGAATCTACGCGTCAAGACTCGCCTAAACCTTCCTTGGATGTGTCGGTGCATACCAAAAATTACGTGTCCATGTCTAGGACCTTTAGTATCGGCGTTGTTGTCAACAAATCCTTAAGCCTCTAAAATTCTTACGCGCATTTCTCGATCCAAAACTTGTTTTTTTCTTTTCTTACGCAACTCGCGATGAACTGTTATTTTGAAAATCCTCGACCGTAGTTGATAGTATCGCTAAGCCCATAAAACTTCGCTTTTGAGCATTGATGGTAGCGAGGCCATTCATAATAGCCTCAACTGGCGTAGCATGCCTTCCTCTTTACGACAACCATTCTAATAACGAGGTGCAATTTTTTTTATTTTTTTCGGTGTGTGCATGTGTGCAAAATTAGTGACATACTGAACTATATGACTCCACTTGACAACAACCACAACCTATTGACTTCGCATAGATGCGGAAGCTGATGAGGATAACAACGGGGAAGAACATTAAACAATGACTCAGCAACCCTCAACTGCTAACTCTGGGTAATTGACTGTACATCAATCCCAGATGTTTCGCCCGGTGTGTCCCATTAGTATCAGGAGACTTGCACTAACTTCCCGATGTGATAACCATAACATTCATCTCTAATTTTAGTAACACTGAAATAACAAGGTCACAATTTCAACCCCCAACTTGCAATCTTGTTATGCGATAAAAACAATATATTTGATTTCTGGCCACATTACACTTGCGAACCCCTAACCAATATTCCCGGACATTGGTATGGCATGAAATTTTTCCTTAACCTAAGTGCTAACGACTGTCATTTCTAATTGAATATTCATAAACCATCATATTGCCAAATGGCGAGGGATAGCGTTTTCAATGAGCCTACTTAATGTTAGTATAACATCCCGTTAGTATTGAATGATAACCTCACCTTGCCATTTTAATATATTCCAATATTAAATATATCCATTTTAATATATTCCAATATTAAATATATTCCGATAATAACGTTTCATGGCTATTTGAATATATCAATGAATCATCTTATTTAGGAATGAACGGATATAGAAATTCCATTATTAAATGAACTTATTTAAATAACAATATATAAAAACATAATGACATCATATGGAGAATTGAGTAGTAACCTCACATCGAATGTAACAATATACCTTATACTTGGAAATAACCTCCTAATTAGAATGGCAATAAATAAAGTGACCCTATTTATAATGACACATTTTCTTGGATAATCATAAGTGACAATTAATAATTTTAAATGACAAGGGTAACCATTTTTTTCTTTTTTTCAATATATATATCACTCGCATCACATTTATAATTGACATCAACTTGATTAATATCCATACCATTATGTTTAAAAGGACATCATGATAAACCACTGCATTAATTAATAATATGGCCATGTTTTAAAAAGGGACACATGATTAAACACCTCCATCTATATAACCTTATTATCAAATGCATCACGAGTGGGGTCATCTATATATATAGTCATAACAGTATTCTAGGGTTTCATTTAAGTATCGAAATTTAAAAGAGACAA